>CAOLHI010005910.1:0-48643 GCA_948474755.1 Ctenosaura bakeri | reverse complement strand
TGTGTGTGTGTGTGTATGTATGTGTATAAGAACTGTAATTTTGAATGTTCTATGGATACTGTATGGTTATTGCTGTGTGCCTTCACATCATTTCTGACCTATGGTGGTCCAATGGGTTTCAATGGCCAAGTGAGGATTTGAACCCTGTTCTCCAGAGTCATAGTCCAACACTCAAACCACTATGACATGCTGGCTCATAGAGTGTAGTACACATATACAAGTCAGGGGCCTTAGATTTCTGCTTTCTGTAACTTATGTAACAGCACAGTGCTCACAAAACACTCTACTGTGACTCAGAAGAGTAAACTTATACTACTTGGAGTGTCTCAGTTGGGTCACTAGGTACAGAAGAAGAAAAGAAAGCTCTATCTTTTTCCACTGCAAAGAAGAGAGAATTTTGGCAGGTATAGCCTGACGCACAGGAAGGTGAGAGAGTTGCGTCAACTGTAACTACGAATAAAATCACAAGAAGACTCCTCTTGAATCAGGCCAAAGATCTGCCCAGTCTAGCATTCTGTTTCCCACATCAGCCATCCAGATGACTTTGGGAAGCCTGCAAGAAGGACACTATGCAGAGGCAGGCTGCCTCTGAAGGTACTAACATTAACAGCAGCCATCAACAGCATTTGTCTTGTATAAATTGGTCTAATGACATTTTAAAGCTACCTAAGTTGGTGGCAGGAACTAAATACCTGAAAGACACCATGTCCCATCTGATCTTGTGTCAGCCCTGGTTAATACTTGGATGAGAGACCACCAACAAATACCAGGAACTGTAGATTATATTTCAGAGGAAGGAACTGGCAAAATCACCTCTGAGGATTCCTTGCCTAAGAAAACTCTATGAAATTTATAGAGTTCTCTGTAAGTTGACAGGCAACTTGAAGGCACACATACACATTAACGGCTGTCACCACATCCTGAGGAAATGAATTTTACAGTTCAGCTATCCAGTGTGTGAAGAAGTGCTTTGATTCTTTGTCTTAGAGACAGGGCCTATGTGACCTCTTGATGTAACTGGACGGCAGTTTCCAGTGTTCTTACCATTGACTACGCTGTCTAAGGCTACTGGGAGTTGCATTCAACATCTGAAGTGCTACATGATTCCCACCCCTGGTGTATCCTGGATCTCCACCCAGTCAACTTTTCTGGTTGATCCAAGTGCCAAGCATCATGTAATGTTTCTTTATAGGTGATTTGTTCCAGCTCATTGTTTATTTGCTTATTCTTTGTTGTACCATTTCCAGCTGTTTTTGAATCACAGCAATCAGAATATATAGTATTCCAAATGTTGCTGTACATAATAAAGGCATTATGATGGCAGTTATATTGATTAAATTGGCAGGTATGTTTTCAGTTCTATCCCTAATGATCTCTAACATGCAATTTCCTTTTTTCAGAACAATAGCGCATTGGATTATCTTCAGTTTGGACTCAAAATCTCTTTCCTGGCCAAACATTGTCAGCTGAGATCTGATCAGTGTATATGTGAAGTTAGGGTCTCTTCCCTATACTCACATTTTGCAAATGTATGTATCATTTTATACTTACATTTTACACTTACATTTTACCCTTTTTATACTACAGCAATTTACATTATTTTCTACTTTAATACACATTCACTTAGCTGGGAGGGATCCTTCTGGAGCTCTTTGTAGTCCCTTCGTGTTCCTAACTTTTAGAGTAATTGGTGTCCATCAAAGCTGTCCACCTCACTGCTTAGCTCCAACTCTAATTAATAGATAAACAAGTTAAAATAGATAAGTTACTAGCATTTAATTGTTCTCCTTGGAAAACTGACTGTTAAGAGTATAACCGTCACTTTCTGGAGCACTTTCAGTTCAATTTAAAGATCAATAATTTTTCTTTTAATTTGTAATTTTTTGCTGTTCTGTTAATGTCACATCAGGAATTTCAGCTGGAAATTTTGAGTATCTGACTTGTCATTTGAGAAACAGATCAGCACGAGTAGGAAAATGAGTGGCTTGTTTTAATAGAAATGTTTTCTAAAGATACAAATTATTTTGAATTTTGTACTATAAAGTTGCTCCAGATAATTGTTGTATTACAGAGCAGGATACCACATGTTTAAACTGAAATCCACTGATAACACTTATTAGTGTCAGTTGGCATCCTCTGAGATTTGGGCATGGAAGGACGTAAGGTTACAGTGGGAATAATAAGATTCACAGTAAAGTCTGTTCTTGGAAATGTTTAAGATGATACTGTTTAAAATGTGTGTGTTTTAACACGGTTCGCTGCAATTGCTTATGAAATCAATCCAAACAGCCTAAAATAAGCAATTGGGGCCCTCTGGTTCTCCAGATGGTTTTGGATTGCAATTTCCAGTCTGTTGGCTAGAGCTGATGACATTTTAAGAAAAAAAATTCTAGAGGTTCACTATTGCCCACCCTGTCCTAAACTGTTTAATAAAAGAAGAGGTTGATCCTCTCTGCCCCTTCTGAGTGATGATTCTGTTAAGAAACTTCAAAGATTTATTCATTCATTCATTCATTTATTTATTATATTTGTAATCCGTCTTTTCTCCCAGAATGGGACCCAAGGTGGCTTCCAAAAATAAGTTAAAAACATTAAAAACATTTAAAACAATTAAAAACATATAAAATTATTAAAATCTATAGCAATGTGCAATTTAAAAAAAGGTTAATAGAAGAAATGAAAAGCTCCCCAACTCACATAAAAGCCTATTTAAGAAGAAATGTTTTTGTCTGCCAGTGAAAGGAGAGCAGGGATGGGGCCGGCCTAGTCTCCCATGGAGGAGCGTTCCGTACGGTGGGAGCAGCCACTGAGAAGGGTCTCTCTTATGTCCTTACCAGGTGAGCCTGAGATGGTGGTGAGACCAACAGAAAGCCTTCCCCAGCAGTTTTTAGGGATTGGGACTGTCCCTGTCAGACCAGGACATTTGGAAAGTATGATACTTTGATTCATACATCCCAGTGGTAGGGATTTGTTTTGTGAACCAAGTGCATAGTTTGGCTAGTTTTTGCATTTGTGTGTGTGTGTTGTACACAAATACTTCAGACTTTTAATAAGACTGAACTTCTTTATTCATTTCAAGTAGCCAAAGTGTGTGAGAGAAACCAGTGTGTAATCTGGCATGTGACAAAAACTTGCTCCTATGGAAGACAAGGCAGGCTGAGCCGGCTCTAGGCTGCAGGGGGTATCTAGGGTGGGGCAAGTAGGGTACATGCCCTGGGTGCCAAAGCCAGGGGGTGCAAAAAAAAGCTGTGTGGGAAGATATAGTGGTGGGGGAGGAAGAGGAACTGGCCCTGGAAGTAAGAGCACAACTTCCATGTTTGCCCTAGATGCTATTTACACTAGATACGCCTCTGCTAGGCTGTCACACTTAAGAGGACCTAGAGAATTATCAGTTTATTGTATTGTTGTGTATGTTGTTGTTGTCTGTGGTTGTTTAGGGACTTCTCACAATCCGAAGCCTTAAATTCATGTAGCTTGTCTGTAAATCTGACACTGGGCCTTTGTTTGGACAAAGGGGGAAAAAAACTCTCCCACTTTCCAAATGTATCTAAGGCATTACTTCAGTTTGCTCACTCTTTGGAAATAGGAAATGTTAACAGTTCCTTAGCAATTCCTGTTTGTTGCCATAATATAGTTCACAGATAATGTTTTGAGGCCTTTTTTCAAGTAGGCGTAACCACTCAAAGAGTGAACAAATGGAAGCAATTATATCCATTCTGTAACTTCACAGCAGCAGATATGAAAGGATGGCAGCTCTTTCTGGACGTAAAATATTTCTATTTCACTCCTCCTCTTTATTTATGCATTTCTTGGACCTTGCAGCCATTTCCATGGCCATCCAAGACATTTGTGAGAGGCTCTTCTTGTTTATTACTTCATTTGCTAGTGGTGAGTGATGTTTAAAATAAATAAACAAAGCTGTAGGTTTCTATAATAGCTATTTGTAAATAGCATGATTATGCCAGTAAATTATAATGTATACTCTCACATTTGCTTGGCCTCATACCTAGCTCTGAGACTATCTTGTTCAGAATGCATTTTCCTCTTTTTTAAATCTCCGGACCTTGAGTTACAGTACTTCTAAAATCAGTGGCGTATCTAGGTCCAGCAGCACCCAGGGCAAGTGGGAAAGTTGTGTCCCTAGATGCTGCTGCACTGGGCCAGGAAGGGCCACAGCAGCAGCAGCTGTGGAGGGGCAGCAGTGAGCGGGGGAGCAGTGGGCACAGGGGGGCAGCGGTGTAGCTTGGGGTGCACAGGGGAGGGGGAGGGGTGGGGCAGGGAGGGGAGGGGCAACAGCAGGTGGGGTGGGGTGATAGTGTGTGGGGCGAGGGCCCCCTGAGGAGGGGCAATGGCATGTGGAGGAGGGGCAATGGCATGCAGGGGAGGAGTGGTGGCACACAGAGGGGCGACGAGTGGGCATTGGTGGCAGCGATATGTGTGAGGGGTGGCGGGGGGCAAGAGGGTGCCACCCAGGCATTGGTGCCCAGGGCACACGCCCCAGTTGCTCCACTTTAGATCTGTCTCTGTCCAAAGTACAGTGGGCCCTCCTTACCTGTGACCTCTGTGTATATGATTTCCTGCTCATGTGACACATTGAGTCCCTATGCTGTACAGTAGGTTAGATTTAGGGCTGATTTGCTCACAGTGACCATGAGGGAACATCACGGGGAAATTGGGATTTGACTGATCTATCATTTGCATTGGGCTGAGATAGTGAATGCAGAACTCATACAGGGACCATAAACTGGAGGAAGAAACTCTAATTTTGCACTCCTCCAACATTTCACAGATGAAAACCAGGACATGTGTGGCCAGGCAACATCAGAATATGGTCAATATGACAAAAGTTGTTGATGAGGAAGAACATATATGCTAGGAAGGGATGTTTTTGCTTGTGCCTACCTTGTGGAGTCAATTGAGTGCAACCTACTTTTGAACTTTGCACACTAGTGGAAGTAAGATGAGGGCAAAGGAGGAAACTGGGAGGAAGAGAAAGCAACTGGGACATTTTAAAAGCAGCTAAAACAGTGGGATGATAAATGAGTAATGGGGACTCACCCTGTAAAACTGGGGAAACTGGAAGGTATTTATTAGGGAAGTGTGCCAAAGTTGTGGAAACTGGATAGAATACTCTTTGACTGACTGAATTCATGTGGAACTGACAGAAACTGAGTATATAGAGTGATTAGTTTATCAACTGATAGCCTTAGAGAAAGGCAAAGGCAAAAACCCCTCTGAACAAATCTTGTCAAGAAAACCTTTGAGGTCACCATAAGTCAGAAATGACTTGAAGACACACAACAACAACAGCAAAGTATAGACCATATGTTTCAGGCCACAGAAGGATTAAGGATAATATGAGAGCCTGTTTGAGATAAACATTTTTTAGCTGCTAACCCATGGCTGCGATCAACCCACAAAACATTTTTGCTTATATCAGTTTGAAAACATAAGAGCAAGCACCTGTACTCTGGATAAAAGGTTGTAATCTTTATATCCTTGTTTAATTCTGTGTCTCCTCACCTACTAGCTCTCCTCATGTCTGGAACATCTATGTAAAAAGATATCATTTGATCTGAGTGTTGTTAATCCTTTTGACTAATACTGAAATACTCTGTGAAAAAAGATGCTGCAATTTTCTCAGTATGAAATCCAATCAGAGAGAGCGGATTGTAAGTTTATAGCAAGCAAAAAGGAAATGTAACACGTGACTTGGGACAGGCTGTTGAATTCAACAGCAGAACCAAAACAGATGATATTGGCTGGGTGGAAAACAAAAAAGTTCAAGGCTATTCCACTCCCCATCCCAGCTCCAATATCCTCAACTTTATCCCCATAGTGAAGAATTTTGGCATCATATCTCTAGACGAGATATTTGATGAAAAACCATTTCTCTTCCAGGTGACATTTTGCTATAATTACATGGTTCTTCAGTTATATTGGAGATAATAATCAGTATGACCTTCAGGAGGCTTACACGGAAAGCATCTTATAAGAAAAAAAATCGTAGATTTTCCAGCTTTAAGCTATTCTGGGTAAAAAAGCCAAAATGAAAAGATATTTACTGTATACAGTTGAAAATTGTATATGCTAGATATTGGAAAAAAGAAGAAATACCGAAAATACAAGAATGGATACAGAAGGTTTTAGAATTTATTATTTTAGAAGACCTCACACTTAATCTGCGGGATAAAAAGCAGACAAAAAAACTTGATGATTTGAGATCAATTAAGACAGTAATAGAAGAAAACTGGATATAGATATTAAAGGAGTTGAATAGCTGGATAATTGTATATGGATATGATGAGAAATAGATCTGTATACTATAATAGGTAATACGTATACTATAATATGTAATTTAAAGAAGCCAGTCTACATTAGAGAATTTATGTTTATTGAGATCACGATAAGTTATTTAAATAGAGGTTCTATCAAGAGGTGAGGGGAAGTTATAAGAGAAATGGATAGATTGTATGATAACATGGTAAATAAGCTTGTTTTTTTTTAATTTGAAAAGATGACAATACAAGTATGTAATGTGAATAACAGTACTTTTAATAAAAATATTTTTTAAAAAAGAAAATTGTATAAGGGAGGGGTGTTGTGAGGAGGGGTGGGAATGGCTGTCTTCCCCAGATCGTCCCCACAATGAAATTTTCCTACAGTCACAGCCTCTCCAACTCTCCCAATTTGGCAGGGACAATCCCAATTAATTCTCTGCCACCCCACTTTTTCAGTTGCTTTTAAAATGTATCAGTTTCTCTTTCTTTCTCTTCTTTCTTTGTCCTCACCTTATTTTAGTTGCTGCAACCTGAGTTCAAAATGCACAATTAGTTTGCACTGAATTAACTCAGCAGGAGTGAGAGGAAAGTGTTACTACAGGTTAGGCCTCCTTGGAGATACCCCTAGATATCATTTTGATGTCAATAATTTGGCTCTCTTCTACCACCCCTCTCCACATGTTTGTGAGGGTCCCAGACAAGCACAGAACTAGGCTTGGCCACTAATTGCTGGACATTCCATTCTCCACCCAGGCAGGCCAGAAATAGCCAGATCCTTGCTTTAGGTGACCTCTCTGCAAACACCTTCATTATGTATGCACGCTGTTTACAAAAGGACTCCCTGCCCCGAGCAGGCAACCTGGCAAGCTGAATACTCAACTGCCAAGCACTCTGTATTTGCATACCGGCTAACTCTTTGGCAATTCGGACTTAACTCAATCATGCTAAATTCTGACCTTTCCAAAGCTTTGTCCCGCTCCTAAAACGCATTGTTTTCCCCAAGTATGGCATAGCCTGCAGTCACATTTCTCCCTATAAAACCCCCCGATTCCGAGACCTTCCTCGGATTGCTCCCGAGTTCCAGACTGTCTTGCTGCCACTTTGCCTGGTGAGCTTCCCCTCAGCCCCACGTGCTGAGCTACATCGCACCCCAGCATCGCTCTCTATCTTCTTTCCAGACTCCAGGAACAGGTTCCGTATCACCCGAATCAACTATCCCTCTCAAAAATCCCGCTATCCAACTCAAACCTTTATTTTCCTTAGTTATCTGTGTGCGTGTGTTGCTTACATTGTGTGTCTGTATTTAATAAAGATCATTCATAATTTTCAACATGGTTTGCTTCTTGACTTGGCCTGACCCCGTAAACATTGGGTTACAAGATCCTGCTAAGTTACCCTGCCTCTTGTTTTGCCAGCAGTGCTCTAAGCTAATTTCCCCCAAAGTTTGTTGTTGTTTGGTTATTTAGGTGTCCCTCTCGGGACCCCCAGTAAACAGGGTAACAAAAGGAGGGGGTGGAATCTTATTCTTCCCAGTAGGTTAAGGCAAAAACAAACTGCTTAAACCCCTCCTAACTTGTGTGTTCTTCCTCATTAATAACATTGTCATCCTGACTGCACAAATGTTGCTTTGCCACATTTTCATCTGTGAAATGTGAAATCATAAATATAATATGCAATATAAGACAGTTTCATATATCCTCTGGGCTTTTTTTGTGGCCAGAATTATTGACCAGAAGTATATGAATAGAGATGATTCCTGAGCCAAGAAGAACTTTAAAACTGGCATAACCTTGTAATATTACTGTAGATATTAGTTGTGTGTTGTATTACTATTGATAGTATTGGTACTACTAGGAAAGTACCAATACAAAATGGTTCAGATTGTTGTTGTCTGCTGTTGTTACACTAAAACAGAAGCCAAATTTGGTGCTTCCACCCACATCCCATACAAAAGACTGTGCCACTTTCACCGAAATCAGTGGGATTTAAACGTGTTTATCATATGCATATATAGATGTATAGATAAAATTGAGATTGAACTGGCTGCCTTTACAGCTGGAGATGCCTGATTAAATGCCTGAAATTCTTTAGCATATTGGACATTTAGGCAGCTGATTCATCAATTGTTTGTGGACGGAACATTAGGACAAATCCATAATCCAAGGGTAGAATAGCTGCTACTTGCAAGGAAACACGTTCACATTTGTGGGATTAAATGCAATGAACTTTCAAATTCAGACCAACTATAAATTTTCATACAGGGAAATTTATGTTTCTCTACCTGAAGGCCTACTTCTATAATACCTCTCCCTTCTTTACCTGCAGTTGGTGATAGTGAGTCTCCATACAGCAGGACCACATCCTGTAAATCCTTGGAAAATGATAAAATGGTTCCTTCAAATGGTTAAGGGCAGGGAAGAAGGAAAAGTAAAAGATGACAGAAGTAGGATCAGAATGCACCTGTTCAGAGACTTGGGCCATTTCTGCACTACACTGTTATATGCTTTTACTCCATTTTCAACATTCTTTGAGGCATTATAACAATCTAGTGCGAAAATGGCCCAACATTACAGTTGGACAGACTCAGTCCAGAAAGTAATGGCTCTGTATTTGCAAGATCTTAACAGAACTATTAATAAAAGGGTGTCTTGGAAGTATCTCGTTCACAGTGTTGCCATAAGTTGAATCTGACCTGATGGCAATTAGCAACAACAAACCATGGATCCTACTGAAGGCAGCTCTATGGATCTTCATGTGTAAGGGGATCTTAGGGAGGCTGGTATCATGTCCAAAGAGTTCCCCAAATTCAGTGACAACAACAATGTCAGGCTCCCTGTAGTCATCCCATCCTATGGCTTGCCCTAGCCATAAGATGGCTAGCAGGTATGACTGGGTAGGGTCCATGGCACCATTGTGGGCAAGGGATGGATACAGGCTGACTTCTTCTCCTTTCGTGTACAAAATATGAATCAAGTTAGAAAGACGAGGAACGCTTCTATTTGCTGCATCCTTTTTTTTGCTCTTTTCCCCCTTCTCCCTGGTGGTGGTGGTGGGAAACATTGATTTCCACTAGCAGCTCTTTCTTGTCACTTTTATCCATGGGGACATTTTAAAATACATTTTGGATGTGAACCAGGTAATGATGTATCCAGATCATGAGATGATTCTTAAATATCATCTCATTTTAAATATCTATGTGTTTCTTCACCTTCCTCTTTCCTATAGACGATAACCTTAGAAATGTTAATTTTGGGGACTAAAGCTCCAGCATCTCCCAGCTCAGCACTTTAGATTGCTCCTTTAAAGTTCAGATTCAAACCCAGAGCAGATTCACTATCCCACTAATATTGGATTCTCTGGTTGTCACTGGCACAGGGGTTGCTGCAACAACATGCTTAAGATTGCAGAAGACAGTAAGCAGCTCTCATAGTGCAGAATTAACCAGACAGGATCTTTATATATTTCAGTGCTTCAAAGGACGCAATGGACAATGCCATTGTGCATTGAGGACAGGTGTATGAGAGTGTATATCAAAATATTAGTTCCGCAAACTTTAATCTTGGCATTACCTCTGTTTGGGCTATAGAAATGTTGGTATAATAGCATGCTGTTACTGAGATGTGAAAAGGGTAAAGTTAGCCTATTCAGTCTGCAGCTGTTGAAGGAAGGAGGTAGATTACTTTTTCATAGCCATGATATTGCTTAAAATGCTCCAGCGGTTCCTCTGGTGAGCTTTTGTTAGATGAGCTGCATGTTTCTTTATGTATCAGGAAAGACTACAGCCATGGCAAATTATCGTTGACTCACAGCTGTGTGAAACAGAACATTGAAATGGAAATAATCTGTAAGTGGAAAAATAATTCGCTAAGGGGGAAAAGGCCATCAGATTCTGGATTGTATGAGAGGATGGAAAAGATCTAATGTAGAAGAACTGGGCTTCAGCATAGCAATTCAACTGAATGTATTCAGAGACTCAGCTGAGATAGCCAGACTTTTTCTTGATCAAGTAAATAAATAAGGGCTATTATATTCTATTGCAAACTTCCACGATTAAGTGCATTCACATAACAGTTAGACATAAAAAAAAGGAGGCCCATTTGCACTTCACAGTTATAGCATTATGATTTCATATTAACTGCTATGGTTCCATCCTATGAAAGCCTGGGATTTGTAGTTTTGTGAGGTCCTTGAGCACTCCGGCTGAAAATTCTAAATACCCTCCTTAAACTATCAGTTCCAGAGGCCAGAACCATGGCAGTTAAAGCAGAATGATAATGCTGTAATTCTGTAGTGTGAATGGGCCCCAATAATAATAAAAAGACGTGGTTGTCTCTTGTAGATTTTCTAAGTGCTTTCAGACAGTTGCTTAAGGAAAGGAGAATGGGTGGAAGGGAAAAGGGGAGATGAGCAGATGGAGGTGGGGACAGTAAAGATAGAAGGCATAATAGCAGTGTACCTCCTGCTGTATAAGGTGGCAGTAGAACTCAGGCTATCTCTGGTAACCTTTCATTGATAGTCCTACCAACTGAGAATTTTAAATGCCTCTTGCTAGGATGCTGAAAGTGAAATAGCATTATAACAGTGTAGCACAGAAATGCCCCATGTTTTCTTCTGCTCCAAGATACTGCTCTTCCAGCTCTCAGAAAAAAAAATCATTCAATTAGTACTGATGTGGAAGTAGTTTTCAGTAGTTACAGCCAAGGCAAAGATGGCAAAAATGATAGTTCCCAGAACCCTCTAGCCACCATGGCTATGGTGCTGAGTTCTGGGAACTGCAGTTTAAACCTTAACATCCTCAAGCTCTGATTTCATCTCCAAGGCCCTTTTTGCACAGCATTTGTCATGTGAAAGGGCCTCTGGAGTGTTGTGTGATTGCGAGGAGCATTCCACATGACATCCTTGCAATCACGCGACGCTGTTGGGGCCAGCAGGCACGGATTGCACAATATATCATTTTTGGCTTTTGGCTGAAAATGATGCACAATCATGCATTGCTCCAGGGCCCCACATGCACTTACTGTCTGTGTGGAGCCACCAGAGCTGCAGCCCTTGTGCTTCCTCCCCCAGCGCAGCCTGGGAAAGTACCCGGCTGTGCTGCGGAAGGAAGAGGCAGAGCCCTCACACTGCCTGCTGGCCAGCACAGGGCTGCTGCGGAGCAGGAGCAGCGGGGATGTGAGTGCCTTGTGGAGGCTGCTCACATGATCCCTGCACAACTGCGCCAGAAGCAGATAAGCTACAGAAAGGGCCTAAAATGAGAAGTAGAAGAATCATTCTGAAAGTCAGCAAGAGCAGCATGTACTTAACTATCTCCTTTTAAAATCAATGGAGTTTAAATGGTTCTAATTTTGACTGGCTCATGCCCAGAGTTTGTGAAATATTTTACAAAACACAAACAAGCAACACAGCATTGGCTATACTGTTTGGAAAGTTAATAATAGTTTAGTATAGCCAATGTTGCCTTGGCCTTCAGTTGTTTCCACTTTAAAAGAATTTGTCCAATGATTCAATTACTGGATTATTTATATTTTTATCATCTCCTAATGTCTTTGTTATGCCACATTGATTGTACTTTTATAGGCACAATGAATGAGGTTGAAAGCACACTGAACATTTTCAGCTCTACAATGCTCACAAACTTAAGAAATAAATTACAAATCTTGGCACTTGGGAAGTTAGTTTTAGGAAAACTGAGTAATAGTATGCTAGAGCATCATCCCACCACTGCTCAGTTGTGGATGGTTTCAACATGTCATTGTATTTATTATTCTTAAAAATAACTTTAGCTCTGCTTCCAGGGTTAGTTTGATTGCCGAAGGCAGATTCCATAATCTAGTGCCCTCTACATGTTCTGAGCCACATAGTCTCCAAGCCATTTGGAGAATATCAGGATGGAAATGACTGACTTAAGAAAGCAATAGTTCAATTGCTACCAGTGAAACAGCATGCTATCATCTGAAATTTGAAATGCACATGTCCCAGGATACATTGGTACAATTCGTTATCCCCTGCAACATTGTAGACAGTCGATGGCACATTTCTTACTTGTGGCTTCAGCTGTTATCAGTCAAACTAGACATGAAAAGGCATGCTTAGCAATTAACCCAGTTTTCCTCCCATAACAGGATTTATGGGAGAGAAAATGTCATGTGTCAGACACCAGATTTGTAAATTAACCCTATATTTTCCTTCCAACAACCAGTCTGAAACACAGCATGCTGAATATCTGATATGGAAATCACATATTGTAATAAACTGATGTCTTTCACCATACGGAGGGCCATTTCTGGAAAAAATGAGACTGCCTAATTTGATCCTGTGATTGGAAAAAAGGTCTTGGGTAATCCAAGGCCCATTGGCATTAGTTGTTTCTAAGACACTGTTTCAAGCCCAATTGATTTCCAGCTGTTTTTCCTTATAAAGCTGTAAGCAGCTGTCAGAAGTGAGCAAACAGTCAAGCCAGGAAAGCAGAACTGAGGGATAAAGTTGAAGCTGAAAACAACACAAGAACACAGAACTTGCTGTATATCCAAGGGCCTAGCCAGACAGGTAACTGTTCATAGCATTTTCTTACTAGAGAAATCTAGTAACCCACTTGAGTAGACAGGTCTGAATCAGAGCTGGGGATGTAGTAGATGCACAGATTGATGGTTTAAGCCTCCATCCTTCTTGACTGGTATAATCCTTCTTCTCCAAGTTCCACTGAACACTAAGAATTGCATTTATATGGTACATTTTAAATACTGAAAGCACCTTTCCTACAGTTTTCCTCTCAGAAAACTCTGTGATACTTTTGCCTTAGAGTAGTCAGAAACAACTTGAAGGGAAACAGCAACAGATCCTTTCAATCAGAGCATAAACTGGGAATATAAACCCACTTCTTTTCAGGTAGCATCTACAGTGTTTACACTTCGGACATTGTGTACAACATTCCTGTAGGATAAACTGATATTTTTATTGTTATCTCCCACTAAATAAAAGGGTGCACCCTCCAACATTTTATAGGTGAACACTGGAAAACTGGAACATGTGGCCAGGAAACATAGGACTGTGGTCAAATTGGCAAAAGTTATTAATTGAGAAGAATACACAAACTAAGGAGAGGCTATAGCAGTTTGCTATTGTCTGAACCTCTGGGAGAGGGCGAGATTTCACCCCTTCCTCTCCTTCCCCGTTGCTGAGTTTGAGTATAGACTACTTTTACTCTTTGAATTCACTTTGCAGCAATGGTGATAAGCTGAGGACAGTGGGACAAGAGGAGAGAAACTGTGACATTTTAAAAACGGCTGAAAAAATGGGATTATAGAGGATTAATTGGGACTGTCTTTGCCAAATTGGGACACTTGGAGAGTATGAAACAGTGACCGTTTTAGGGAGAGAGTCTTTTTGGTAGTTGTACATGTAGTTTTAGAATACCCAAACTAAGAATGTTTGTCTGGCACCATCCTTGTGGTCTGTTCTTTATCAAGAAAATTACCATTAAACACATTATTCAATCTGAATTTTCTGGTCAGGGTAGTTTAATGTTTCCCTAGGGCAGAAGAGCACACTTTAAAGAAGCGCAGACTTGCTTAGGAATAATCTCCATAAAACTCAATGGGGCTGATCTTTGAGTAAACATGGATAAGTTTGTTTACTTGGTTAGACAACATGCTGAATTCTGCTTTGAGAAACGGCTTTACTTTATCATAGCCTCCAGCTATCCCCATTTGGCAGAGACTGTCCAGATTAATCCTCTGCCATCACATTTTTTCAGCTGCTTTTAAAATGTTCTGATTTCTCTCTCCTCCCCCTTTGTCCTCAGCTTACTTCAATAGCTACAAAATGTGTTTAAAACAGCAAAGCTGTTTACACTCAACTCAGCAGCCAGGAGAAAAGATGAAGAGACAGAATCTTGCCCTTCTCTCCAGCCACAGACAAAAGCAAGCTGCTATAATTTCTCCTAGCTTCTTCCTTATTCATAACTTTTGCCATGTTTACCACACCCTAACATTCCTTGGCCATGTGTGTCCCACTTTTCATCTGCGAGACATTGAAGGGTATGCTTTATCAACCCTTTACATATTGCAATCCTATTGTTCTGATGTAGCATTATATATGTTACTCTGCTTCTTTGGTCTATACTAGGGTGGGCAATTGTTAGGGTTTTGAGGGCTACACTGGCAGCCCAGGGGGCCTTTGAATTTTGCGTCTCCTTCAGATTTCATGTCAATTCCTCAGGGGTTCAAAATAGTCTGGTATATCATACAAAAAAGACCTTAGGAATATGTGTAGGTATTGGAGGAGCAAAATGAATTTGTTGCCCTCCAAATAATAATTCCCCCCCAATAAAATTGTTCTTTCATCCCTAAATTTCTAGCATTGCAGTGACTTAAAAACTTTATTTGTGAATTTACAGATAAGGTCTAGGCATCCAAACAAAAAAGCAGCCAAAGTTACTGAGGAAATGCAAGTCCAGCAGATAGAAGAATTCTAGGTGAAACTGTTTCTTAGGCCATTTCCTCATGAGGCACAAGAAGTGAATAGAAGTGCCTTCTCTGATGTAAACAACCCAGTTGTAATTTGCCTGGGCTCCACTCTGCCAGCACTCAGCCATCCCTCAGCTGGCCTTCCAAAAGCTTCAGGTAGGTTTAATTGTCGAATGATCACAGCTGCCCAGGCAAATAAAGTCTTAGAATCTTAAATAATTAAAGCCCTAAGTAATAAAAATTCTGGAGTTTTTATTAAAACCTCAGAGCTTTATAATTTAATGTTTAAAAGTTCCAATGTTCAAAAGGTTAAAAAAAAAATAGAAAACAGTTAAAAAAAAAAGCATCAACTTGCCCACTAAAATCCGAGTTAAAAATCACCATTAAGGGCTAAAAACTATCTCACACAACAAGTTATTGGATTTCTCCTCACTATAGTAGCATGTGGTTTCTCCTACCCCTTTCCCATCAGTCAGGTCTTGTTTTCCAGACACTGAAAGTTTGTAAATTCTGAGATACAAATTGAAGACTTCAGGGAAGCAAAAAGATGACCTGCCTCCCTCCAAAGCTTGGGCAATCAAGAAGTGGTTTGCAGCATCTAATGGCGGGTTTAAATAACGCAGTTTATTTTTGTTGCTTTCTGCACACGCACACAATTTCAAGCAATGTTTGCGCATCTGCACTATCTCATCGCTAGTCACTCACCTGGCTCCCCCTCCCTCTGCCCAAGCGGCCTTGATTGGCTGAACTTCCAGCCTTACGGGAAAACGTAATAGGAGTGTCTGCGCACTGATACAGTTTTATGTTTCTGTATCATTGTGAAAAACTGATGTTGAGTCAATGTAGGAATGTGAATTGGATTTTTTCCGGTTTCATATACTGTGCTTCTCAACACATGGCAACACACTAATGACTGATTCCATGCAGAACCACGAAAAATAACACAACACAACATTATTCCCATGTGCAGAACTATATGACATTACAACGCAGTAATCTGTGGTAATGACCCCTTGTGGAAATGGCCTCGGCGTCTCCCTCTTCGTAATGCCAGAAATTTAGAGAACTGAAAGAAAATTTAATTTTCGCTGGGGCAGAACTCTTTTTCGGAGGCAGTGGCTTCATTTTGCCCCCACTCACTTGTAACGCCCCGGAGGGCTGCACTTTCCTCACCCATGAACTATTACCTTTTATTTCAAAAGCTTTGGGATGCGTGAATGCTGGGTGAAAACTGGGCAAAATTCTCAGCAACCTGTTCTTCTTGACTGGGTTTTCCAGGTGTCAGGAAACCCATTTTTCCATGAAGATGCAAAGGCATATATTCTTTCTCTAGGAGGAAGGGACGGATTTTATGGTAAGAGAACACACACACATCTGGAGAAATATTATTGAACTTTTAAATTAAAATGAAAATAGCTGTACTATATATTATGGAATCCCTGAGCAGAACATAGTCAAATAAGAAGCACTCAGCTGGGGGCACCACATTCTAACTTTTATGATTTGTGAAAGTACATAAGAGTACAGAAGCTGCTCAGTTGGCACAGATTTTAAAGAGATGTAAACATTAACATGCTTTATCTGTTCCTTGCTGATATGATTTCATGTAAAATGCCCATTTAGACTTTTTTTTTAAAATAATGAGTTTTACAGCATTTTGTAAATCATAGAGTAGAATGATTTCCCTTATGATACCCCCAAAGCATTTCCTCAAATTAATTAGATTGACACAGCAAGGTAAACTTCTTCCTTTCATAGCTTCAGGATATCAAATGATGTAAAGAATTGAATAAAGACTGTGAGGAAGTGGCAAGGTATACTGACCAAATTAGGGCCAGAGATGGCAAAAGGTACTTTTTTGAACCACAATGTGCAGAATAATCCAGCAAGCATGTAAATAAGGCCCTTTCCACAACTTACCTGCATTCTGTGACGTCCCAGTGTCATCCCGGCTGCCAGCGGATGGTAGTGGTCAGGACATGCATTTTCTTTCCTTCCGCAATGCAGCTGGCCTCTTCCTATCCTGCACTGATGTTCCTTCATCTAGATAGTGCTTCCACTCTTTCCGCATGTCCCCAGCTGATACAATCATCACACAAAAAGGGCTTATTACTGGATTTTTTTCTGGTAACAGTATAATGTGTGATTGTGACAGCTAGGGAGTGAAAAGAGCAGGACCGTGACAGCATTGTGTGGCAGCATGCATCATAGCCCCATTCCGGGATGGGGCTGTAGTGTTGAAGTGGTCTAACTTGTTATGTCTGCAATGTAGGCACAAGCAGACTTTCCAGGAGCTCAGTTTGCTGGGAAAGGTAATCTGAGTGTTGAAAATTATAATTTGGCTTGTGCTTTGTTGGAGAACTGGGGAGTTTTATCATGCAAAGGACACAATAATGACTTGTGAAGTACACTTTATAGCTATTAGAGCAAAGTAGCTCTCCAGATGTAGTTAGCTTGGTTATTCCATCATCCCTCAATATTGTCTTTGCTGGCTAAAGCTACTGTGAGTTACAATCTAGTGACATCTGGAGTGCCACATGTTTCCCTGTACTAAGGGGAAGACCTACGCTGCAAGGCTAAGCTATGAGGAGGCATCTTGAAAATGACTGAGGATGCTGATTTTTGCTCAGTTCATGGGATACATTGAGGCCCAGAGAGATTTTAGGATAGATAAAAGAAAGTACTTCGTCATATATCCCATAGTTAAACTGTGGCTGTACTTCTAATTCCATCATAATCCACGAACAAGTGGATTACAAAAGTAAAATATGTGCCTTTAAGTTGGCTATTGACTTATGGCAACCCCATGAATTTCATAGGATTTTTCTTAAGCAAGAGCTTTGCCTTTGCTTCATTTGAAAATAGCTATAGCACCTGATATTCCTTGGCAATCTCCTTTCCAAATGCAATCTGGGTTGATCTTGTGCTTTCAGGAGATTTAGGCAAACTAATATACACAAAAGCTCCAGCTAAAGTGAATCAGCCAGTCTCAAAGGAGCTGCTTGATTTGTTTACTCTCCCATCCCCTTTTTGATTTTATAATTAAATTGCAGAATTCGGCAGCTCAAGATGCCAGTGATGACCAACAAATTAGATGACTTTAAATCCTGGGATACGCCAGTGTAGGTACTTTTAAAGACAATGAGCTATCTTGTCCATCCCAGCCTTTGCCATTGGATATACAAGGGTGCCAGAGGGCCCTGAATGCAGCTGCGTCCCAGGCACTGATTGGCTGTGTAAGTCCACCCATGAGCTGTATAGCTGTCCTTGTGCACCAAGGGATGCAAAAGCATCTTGTGCCTTTGTTTATGGTAGAAGACAGCTGTTGCTGCTTGTCTCCTAGGTGTTGGAAAACATCCTTGCTCTGTTGGATGAGGTTGGAGCTGCACCTAGAAACCTCTGGCTATCTTGATGCACTGAGGAAGGAAGAAGTCACTGTTCTCTGAGCATTAGCATAGGTCTGTTGCCTGTGGTCTTATTGGATCTGGGTTAATGGCTAAATCCAATTATTAGTCTCAACTAGAATAGACCCACTGAATCAATGCGACTGACATAAGTGTTGACTTACCATTTAGAAATTGATTCAGTGGGTCTGCTTTGTTTGGAACTAGCAATTGGATTTACTCCAATGACTACTAGATGGCTGTGTATTACCTTCAGTACTGGTGGCAATAAATGTCTCAAAATAAATTTCTGGGGAGCACAAGCAGGAGAATTCTGTTCACAGCATGGAATTAACTCATTAGGTGATTAATACACTGGACTTTTCTAGTGACTTCACCTAACTTTCTAGATTGACAGTCAAAGTTGAAATATATTTTCATGAATTAGGTCATTAGAGTTTGTTAGGATGGGTACCCCTCCCTTTCCCACATTGATAAAATAAGGACAGCCTGTTGCCTCAGCAGAAGAAATATTAGAACTGAAGGCTAATTTATGTGATTTCTTTGGGAAGACACCAGGGAAGGGGAAAGGAGAGAGAAAACTTTCTGGTACAGAAGAGCAGGGTTTGTGGAAAAGGAAGAAAGCTAAGTTTGGGAAAGAAGATAACAAGTAGAAAGAAAAAGAAGAGTAAGAGTAAGTCTTGGAATGGAATGAGAAAGAGACTAATTTGTTTACCAACACTCTCAGGCAGCCAGGGTATTATTTCAAAATGCCAGTCCTTTTAGTACTGAAAGGCACATCTCCCAACACCCATGTATAGAAGGAAGGTATTTAGACTCTTTCATGTGTGTGTGTGTGTGTGTCTACATTATAACTCTCTTCAGTAACTTCTCCTTTACTGCTTATATTCGGATTCAGTTTCTATTGTATATTATTGTAGAATATTGAATTATTGTATAAATTTATTTGGGTGAGTTGCAATTAACCCCTTTGCAGTTTTTTAGTGTGTTACTCACACAGTGCTAGGATCTTGAATAATTAGGTAAACTGTTTCCCTCAAAGTCTCATATCTTTCTCCCTCTTTCTTGCTCACTCTCCTTTCCCTATTCTGCTTTTTAAACTATCCTTCTTCAATCTGGTCACACACTTTTGAGGGGTTTGGTAAGGTTGCAGCAAAAAATAAATTTATCTTGTTACCCATTTTATATTTTTAACTAAAAAACTACTCAGAAATAAGTCTTCTGAGTAAGTCCTAATTGCTATAAAATTACAGATACTCCTGGGTAAGTAGGTTAGGATTGTTCTATCTACTTCTAATAAGCCCATTTTCCCTAGAGGATCCAGCAGGAAATTCTTAAATCTCGAAGATATCATCTTTCTTTTGCATACATTTGTCATTCCGGTATTTAAAGTGAGTATTCATTTATTCAAAATGAACAAGTGCAAATATCCCTTTATTAAGGTACGAAAGGTGCAGGAGTGCTTGTTACATATGTGACCTTTTAAACTAGAGAAGTCACAAAATGAATTCGGAATCCTTGGCTCCTGCATGCAAAAAATGTACTCTGCCAGGGATCTTTGCAGACCACAATTCTCAACTGGACTGAGGAGACAGAAAAGATTCAGTTGTGCAGAAAAATGTTCTGCATATGCTTAGTGGCTCTCAAGCCATTTCTGATGAAAGATTACCTTCCCTTGCTCCAGTGACTGATCATTTCAGCTATCCGCTTATTGCTGCACTTGAGATGGATCAGTGCTCTCTAACTGAAATGAATAATTTCAGGTTAACCTTTAACAGACAAGGCAGTTGAACAGTGAGTACATGTTGGTGGGAGTGGAAAAAAGAAAGATGCAAATGAGTGATGAATTGAACTATACAATTTGTACGATGAGATCCCAGGCTGTAGGACAGTCTTTGCAATCTGACAGTTCTAAGACATATTAGACTCTCAGATAACAATCATATTTTGGGCTTTATAATCCATGTGGGGGGAGGAATCCAGGTTGGAGGCAGGCAGCTTTAAAAGTGCAAAAAGAGCCCCACTGAAGGAGCCATAACAATATCAACAGTGACAACCTCTACATGCTATTCTCTGTAAATCTCATGATCTGGTTCCATACTAATGCTTTGACCAACTGTTAATGCTGAGCTTGGACTCCAGTCATTTTCACATTAACATGGTAGGAAATCCTATTGAACTCAGTAGGGCTTATGTCAAAGTAGACATGGACAAGATTGTACCTCCATCTCTGTTCAAACCTAACTTTGGGCATTTACTATCTCCCAATTTAACTGTTGTGGTGTTAAAATATAAATCAAGCTACTGTAATGCCCTGGTGGCGCAGTGGTTAAATGCCAGTACTGCAAGCCACAAGCCACAAGGTTGTGAGTTCGATCCTGCCCGGCTCCAAGGTTTACTCAGCCTTCCATCCTTTCGCAGGTCGGTAAAATGAGTACCCAGCTTGTTGGGGGCATGTATAGAAAATGTTTCGAAATATATGCTATTTGTAAGTTGTTCGCCGCCTCGATCCATATGGAGAGGCGGGATACAAATAAATAATAAATAAAAAAAAATAAACCTGTGTTGGTACCATGTAAATCTTTCCCTGTAAATCTGAGGAAGTTGTTTTAGCTTTAAATAATTTCCTGAGTCTGGATGAGGTGAACAAATCTTATATCTTTCTTTGACCAGGTAACTAGTTTAGTAGATGGTGGGAATGCTGTGCATGTCATTTATCTGAATTTCAGCAAAGCATTTGATAAGTTCCCTATAATATTTTGATTACCAAGTCATTTAAATGTGGAATAGATGGGTCCACTGTCAGATGGATCCATAATTGGCTGGAAAACCATGCTCAAAGAGTCATCATCAATGGCTGTGCTTTAAACTGGAAGGAGATCTCTACTGAAATTGCAATCTGGGCATACTCTTTTTTTAAAAAAAATTATTAAAAGTTTTAAACTGCAGGACAACAAAAATAAACAAAAAAGAACATCATATCACAACAATACTAATTTTTTTTAAAAAAGAACACAGCAGAAAAAAATATATACAAAATATACAAAGAAAATACCAAACACTACATAATAAGGAAAAATCCCCAATAGATATTCAAAAAGGTAGTTTCCAGTTTTCCCTATGCAGACTGTAAGTCACCTGTAAAGAAAAACTTCTGTAATTACAAATACCAAATACTTCCACTGCTACCCTGCCCAAATACTAATTGCTGAATCCTAAAATCAACATGCTGTACTCTTTTTCTTGCAAGAAGTGCATTAATGGATGCCAATCTTCCATGAAAGTCTCCACAGTTTTTCTTTTCATTGTTATCGTTAATTCATCCATCTCAGCTAAGTTCAATAGCTTAAACAGCCAGTCCTCTTTTGTTGGAATTTCTATACTATACCATTTCTGAGCATACAACAATCTTTCTGCAGTAGTTATGTATCACATTATCTTCCATATTTCTTCTCCGCAGTGCAGGCATACTCCTAAACTCATCTGTACTCCTGGTAGCTGGGAGTACTTTTGCACAATTAAAGCTAATACACCAGCCACACTTGTTCCTTTCAATGGCCATTTCCACACTACACTCTTATAGCACGATTTTTCCATGTTCAACATCCTATGGAATCCTGGGGTTTGCAGTTTTGAAAGTGGAATAATCGCGCTATAAGAGTGTAGTGTGGAAATGGCCAATGTCTCATCTGGCCACAGTGACATGTATTTTAGGTATATCCCACTTGGATTGCCGTAATGCACTTTGTATTGGGCTGTCTTTGAAAAGTGTTTGGAAACTTCAACCAGTCTGTGCTGCAGATAGACTGTTGACTGGGCTTGGTTATAGGAAATATATAATTACCCTGTTACAATAGCTCTACTAGCTACTAGTCAATTTCCAGTCAAAATTCAAAGTACTGGTTATAACCTATACAGCCCTATGTGTTTTGGGTACAGAGTATGTGAATGACCATATCACCACATGTGATCCTGCCTAGGTTTTAACATCTATGAAGCCCTTCTCATAGTCCCACCATTTGGAGATACATACATATTTAATTAGGGATGGGACAACCGAATCCTTGAATCCTAGGTTAGGATTCTGAATCCAATTCCTGTGCCAAAATAGGTAAACCAAATCTTTTGAATCCACCAACTAAATAGATTGTTGAAGACTGGGATGCCTGAAAATCTGGGAGATCGAGACACCTGAAAACCTGGGAGACCATACATACAAGAGAAGATAATAAGTAGGTGAGATTTTCCCTTGTAGTAATAATGGCCTTTGCTAACCATTCTAGAAATTACATCTGGGCTTGTATTCTAAGATATTTAAATTGAACATTTCAGGCTTGAGATTTCAAGGATAGCTGAAACATTCCTTTGCATAGCTCCCTGGCAAACCTCTTTCAGACACAATTCTGGGGACTGGAGTTTCACAAGCTGTCAGAGCCTTCTCTGCCAAAGTGTGCTGGTGCATCATCAAACTACAAACCCCAGGATGCCAGAAGGAGCTATGCAAAGAAAAGCCAGTTTTGACCTGGATGATCTCTCTACTGTAGTAGGTGGCCCTGTTTACACAGGCAGGAAAATGGAGGATTAAACCACATTTTCCTGCCTTCATGTCATTTTCAATCTGGGGAGATCCTCAGGCAAAACTATAACAATTGTCTTGGCCAGATTTCTTCAGAGGGAGGTTTGCCTTTGCTTAGGCTTTTGCAAAGGCTGAGAGAGTGTGTCTTGCTCAAGATTATCCTTCTTTCCCTTGCTTTTTAAACTGTTTTTTAAAAAAGGATTCAAAAGATTTGAGATTCATGAGATTTGTGGATTCCCAGAACCTTCCAGGGATTCAGATCCGGATCCGGAAAATTCTGGATTCATCTCATCCCTATATTTGATGATACAGCAAGCGCAAGCATTAAAAGGAGGAAGGGGGGTAAAAAAAGAGAAATGTGGCTGTACCTTTGAGACTAAATGGATTTTATTTCTACATGAGCTTTCATGGGTATAAACCCACTTTTTTGAATGCTGTACCAGGTGATATTAAGGCCTCAGCTATAAAACATACTTATGGGATAGAATCTAATAGGTTCAGAAAGTTATGCAAATCATGACCCTTGCCTTAAATTTTCGAAGTGCTGCATAAGGCAATACAGGTCTTTCAGATCTTTATAGTGGCTAGTTAGTGTTAATGTCTGAAAACCAGTTAGTCTTAAAGGTGCTGCCACATTTCTTTTTTCCTCCTCATTTCTTCCTCGTTTTTATGCTACAAGAGACTAACATGACTACTTTTTTGAAAGCTAGTGCAACTTTTCTCAGCAAGAGTTCCCTGGAACTCTAGGGTTCCACAAGAGGTCGCTAGGGGTTCCACAAGAGATTGTGAGTGAAAAAATTATAATTTTTTTCAGCTGTAGATGTAATAATTTTTATGAAGGAACTCTTTGCCTGAAAATTATTTCAAGGGTTCCTCTAGGGTGAAAAGGCTGAGAAAGGCTGAACTAGTGGAGACATGAGAGAGGGCCTTCTCAATGGCTGCTCCTGGACTATGGAATGCCCTTCTCAGGGAAACTGGGGCCATTTCCGCACTAGTCTGTTATAGTGCTATTATTCCACTTTCAACATCCTATGGAATCCTAAGAGGCCCTTCCCTAAACTGTAAACCCCAGGATTCCATAGGACATTGAAAGTGGAATAATAGCACTATAACAGTCTAGTGTGGAAATGTCCGGGTTCACCTGCCTTTGCCTTTCCACCAGAACATAAAGACCATTTTAGCCATACAAGCCTTCATAAACTAACTGTGTCTAAATGGAAGTGCTGAACTTCAAATGTTTTCTTGTGCTTTTTTTAAAAATAATGTGGATTTGAAAGTGGTGTTTGAACAGATGTTTTAAATTAATGTGTGATTTTGTGTTTATCATGTATTGTGTTTTCCTGACATGTTTTTCAATATGTTGTAAGCTGCTTTGCCGCCTGGCTTTGGCAAAAAGACAGGGATAATATGCTGCTTTTACCTCCTTGGAATAATAGTTAAAGAAATAAACTTGGGGCTGCTAATTCATCATTTATTCTACATGTTCTTTCTGTTGTAGGACTGTACCTGAAGGCATTTTTCTTTCCAAGGCAGAGCAAACCATTATTTGTGCTTTGGACTTGCTGCTCCTTATTTATTTATGAAATCTGGTTGATGCAAACGTGATGCTCTTCACAGCAGAGAAATCCTGTTGCCTACAATGTGTTGTTATATAGGGCTCAGTTAATTCTTTGTCTGCTTTTTGCCTTGACAGCTGACTGGTGAAGTCCTTTGGAGTTAGTTGCATGTGGTGTGATGCATTGTTGTTGGACAATTGTGGTCTCCTTTGTCCATTTCTCAAGCTGTCAGGCCCCTGCCTTTTGGATTCTGTTTTGCTCTTTGGAGTTTCCATTGTGGCCCAGTTGCCACTCAAGATTCAACCAACCCAGTTGTGCATATGGTGTTTACATAAGGCCAAAGAAAACCCTACATTGTTAAATCTCAGGAGGACTTGACAGGTCCCTTTGTACAACCAAGACTTGAACATTGCATTGTCTTTACTGAATTGTTATGTATTTGCAGTGAACTTCTGTTTTTTTCCCCCAAGTGTGAAATTTGATTCTGTCTGCTTTCAGAGCTGCATATATTTTTCTTTTCTTTTCTTTTCTTCAGTTCTCAAACTGATTTTTGTGTTCTGGCCAATTGATCATGCCTGGGTTGGAAAACCAGTTTGAGAAATTGACTTTTTAGAGCTCTCTGAAATGTAGTCTTGAAATGTTCCTTTGTATCCTTTCTGGAAATAGAGCGCATTGATTCTACTTCACTGATATTGCATATAGAATGAATTTAGTTGGTTGTATTTTTGCCAGTAGAGTGAAACTGTATGACTGATCTGTTTCTCTGGATGGTCTGAAAGTACAAAAAGACAGATGAAATATCTTAAGCTCTATACTACCATTTTATAGTTAAACTAGCTTTAAAATCATATCAGACATAAACTCTTTGAATGAGCTGCTGCTTACACCAATAACATCTTTCCACATTTAGCTCACTTAAATACAGCAGCCAGTACCCTACATTAAGCTGCTATATTTCCTGGTCCAACCGTCCTCCAAACCTGAATGATGGAAATGTCATTTACCTGTGCTGTGATTACCTGCAGAACGGACCTCCTTCTCCCTGAACACTGTCTGTAACCTCAAATGTCAGGTTTAGCATACAGAAAACTCAGTCTTGTGTCTGTGGTCTGAAAATATGTTATTTGTTAATACTAAATAGGGAGCTGCCTTATAGTGAGTCAGACCATGGTCCATCTATCTTATTACTGTCTATACTGACTGTCAGTGCTTCTCTGGCGTTTCAGGCAAAGGGCTTTGTTCTCCACCTTGCAGTCACATGGAAAGGACTGAAGCTGGGACTCTCGGCATACAAAGCATATATTCTGCCATGCAGCTGGAGTCCTCCCGATACAAAGTGGACCTTGTAAGCCTGATATCTGCCCACTCTTGCTCTGTAGAAACTGGCAGTGGCCCTCCAGGGTTTCAGAAGGATTCTTTCCCAGCCTTACCTGGAACTGCCAGGAACAAGGACCTTTTGCGTGAAAGAATTTGCAGTCTATTACAGTAATACTTTGTGAGAAACCTGTCATATGTGGAATGTAGGAAAGAGGGGAATGAAAGATCCAGGATCTGTACTAAGAAGATCCAGAGATGGAAAAATAAAGCTCCCCCACAATTAAGTGTGAATTCCCCTCTGAAACACCTGTTGCCTTCATATTCTTGCCTATAAAAAGCCTGTATGTAGACTTAGAGCCTTATCACACCATACCTTAATACCACATTTTCCATTGGAATTCCACTACAGCTATTCCCGTAATGGTATCAGGCTGTAAACACACCCTTTTGAGATCTGTGGATGAGTAGTGTCATTACAGCATCATTGCCAAGTCCTTTTCCCCACTCTGCACCTCATGATTGGTCTGGAGGTTGTTGGGCAGAGAGCTCCTTGGGAGTAGCTGAGGGAGGGACAACCTGGGAAAGCTCATACTGCACCCACTACTGAATCAGCAATGGAAGGAAGTGCTATGAGGAAACTGCACTCCCACAGCTAACTGAATTGTTGCAGGAAAAGGGGTCATTAATGGATTATTTACAGCATGAAAAAGGGCATATTTCAAATGGATTGCAACTCAATAGCTGCAGGTAAGCAATGACATCATGTGATAGGACTGATCCTGAACCAGAAATAATGCATTGCTCTGGCAGTATGACATCTTGGGATGATAAGGCCCTTAGCAAAACTGCTGCATTTACATACATTATCCATTAATGTAGCAGAGTGGGGGGCTTAAATCTGTGTCTCAAAATAGACCAATTCAGAAGTCCCTGAGAAAAGTACGGTACAAATCAAAAGCTTGACAAGTGCTTGTCATGGCTGTTGTTTGGGAAATTATTCTGCTGTGGAATTCACTGAATGCTCATACCTCGTAATTAAATACTAGCTCTAGATGGAGGTTCCTTGACATGCTGTGACTTTTACTGCTTTATATAACTGATCTAAGTAATTACATGGGTGAAATCTAGGCTCCATTTCTATTGTTTGCTATGCTATGCATACCTGAATACTAGAAAATATTTCTTCTTCTTCTTCCTCCTCCTCCTCCTCCTCCTCTTCTTCTTCTTCTTCTTCTTCTTCTTCTTCTTCTTCTTCTTCTTCTTCTTCTTCTACATGCTTACTGAGAAATTTCCCCAAATACAGTGGCCCCAAAAGAGGTATGTCTGAGATATACATTTAAAAGAGGGATGGAGAGCTGTAGAAGGGGGTCACACTTACTATGAGGTTACTTCCAGTTTTGAAAAAACTCAAATAGTTGTTAAATGGCCAGTTATGCCACATGAAACCTCCTGGAAACACAACTGGCCATTTTTTAATCTTAATTCTTTTTTTTCAGTTTGGAGGGCTTAAGGGGCATTGTGGCATGATAAGTGCACAGTTCCCACCCCTGGTTTAAAAGATTGTTTCTAACTGGTCTGCTATGATTTATAAATGTAGCTGGACAGTTCCTTCAGGTCACCACAGTTCTTTCCCCAAGACTTCAAAGGAAGGAGAAGGGATTGGCAGTTGCCCATGATGGAAAAGTATTGTTTGCAATAAGTCTCATCTGGAAGTACCCTATGTTTTCATTCGAGTGGTGTCAGAATTTTAAATATTATCAGAAATAACATACAGAAAATAAGAATAATTTCCCCCATCACAGAACAGAACAGGTCAATATGCTTCAGCAAACTCTGATTCAAGACCAACAATATAATAATCAGGTCGGGTAAGGCTTGCATCAATAAACATTTTGAACCTTCAAGAGACCACTTGAAGGCATCTTACGTAATACATCCTGGGATGACTTTTTTTTTTTTTACTACCATCCACTTTTTTATGATTTCCAATTTGGTGGCCAAATTTCAGGACAATCATGTGCCCCGTCTCCCACCTGCAGTCCCAGGTGGTGCAATCCAACAAAAATATACCACATAGTAGTACAAATGAGTTGATTGTGATTTAAGGTATACTTAATGGGGTCAGCCCTGGTTAGTACTTGGATGGGAGAATGAATACCAATTCAGAGGAAGGAACTGGCAAAACAACCTCTGAGTGTTCCCTGTGTCAGAAAACCCTAAGTCGCCCATAAGTCAACAGGTGACTTGAAGACATAGGCATATCCACATACATGCAGGATGGAGGGGCAGAGAGAAAACTAGGCGCTGATAGCAGTTGAATTAATTTTGAGCTTGAACAGAACAAGATGAGAGAGAGAAGAAAAAATAAGTGGAGATAAGATTCCATAAGTCCGTGGATGACTTCAAGGCATAGGCAGATACATATGCATGCAGGATGGAGGGGCAGAGAGAAAACTAGGTGCTGATAGCAGTTGAATTAAGTTCGAGCTTGAATAGGACAAGATGAGCAAGAGAGGAAAAAATATTAAGTGGAGATAAGCTAATAATGGGGAATGATAGAGACCTTTGAATGTAAAGTCAGGAGTTTGTAGTTAATGCTGAAATTGACAAGAGAGGAGAGGCTTTGCAAAAAAAAAAAAAAGGAATGACATGATTGTAGTGATGGAAGGATCATCAGCAACATTATTCTGAACTGAATGAAATGAGATGACAAGAAGAAAGGTCAAGCAACACCGCAGAATTTGATAGTACCAAGCCCGCTGAGAGAACATAGGAATCCAGAGACTCCAGAATTATTTTTAAGGGTGGGAGGAATTAAGAGTAACAGGCAGGTCACTGTGAATTTTGCCTATTTGGTGGTATGTTGTTGTAAAAAACTGGAAACACAGAACAGATTGCATTAAAATTATCATGATACTCCAACTAATTCAGTTAACAATGCAGCCATCATGATGAAATCACAAAGGATGTTTTACAAAATGAATTAAGGCATAAACTTTGCTACATCAAGCAAAGGGGGGGGAGCCCTATTAAGTGAATGCAAAGATGGCTCTAAGGTCTCCTAACATACCTTTCTCTCAACTATTTTCCCATTCTACTTTGAGAGCAAAAACTGTGAGATAAGTTAGCATGTACAGGATGGAAAAAAAATAAATTCAAAAGGAAATGCAAATCATGTCTGCTTATCAAGATTAGGTTCATTGACGGCATGGAGTTAGTGCGGGGGGGGCAGTTTGCTGATAACCCTGTGATGTTTAGGACAGTGAGAACAACAGTGGATTGTAAAGAGCTCTGAAAGGGTATCTCCAGACTGGGGGAATGCACATTAAAAGGATCAATGAAAATTTGATATAAACAAGAGTAAAGTGATGCATATTGGGGCTAAATAAATAAATAAGTAAAAACCCACATATATACTGGTGGGAACTGAACTGGCAGGAACTGACCAAGGAAAGGATCTTGGAGTCATGGTAAATAGCTTAATGAAAATGTTGATCCAAGGTGCAGCAGCTTAAAAACAAAACAAAACATGTTGGGCAGAATTAGAAAAAGAATCAGAAATAAAGCTGCTGATAATGTACAAATTCATGGTACAACCACAGCCAGAATACTAGGCACATCTCTGGCTACCACACCTAAAAAGAATGTTATGTAGCTGAAAAAGGTACAGAAAAGGGCAACCAAAATGTTCAAGGAGCTACAGCAATTTGCCTATGGGGCTGTTTGCACTGTTTAGATTAATAAAAAAAAAAGAGGAGGGAGTGGAGACATAATGAAGATATATAAAATTATTGTATAGAAATGAGAGTTCTCTACTGAAACTGAATTGTTGGAGATTCAGGACAGATAAAAGGAAGTACTTTTTTTCCACACAGCACATACCAGTGGAATTCACTGCCTCAAGGTACAGTGATGTCAGGTAGTTTAGACAGCTTTAAAAAGGGATTAGATCAATTAATGGAGCTTAGGGCCACCACTGTCTACTGAGATGGCAATATAAAGGGTATTGCTGTCAGTCATTAATACAACATATTAATATATAAGAAATAATCTTCTGCTTACATCATGCATGACTAAGTAATGGAAGTCTGACCCAGCAGTCCATAGTATTGAGACAAAACAGCTCCTGAACATGTGCAGGGTATGAACAGATAGTACAGAAAAAAAAACATGGCTAGAATTCATTATCACAGTTACGAATGCTTAACTGGAGTTATGAATCTATAACTAATTTATATTCATGATCCCAATATATTCACAATTGTGGCAATAGTGTAAGGAATGCATAGGGATTGTAAAAGTCCCCCAGTTCTGCCTTACTGGGTATCGGCTGCTGCAAGTGATGGAGGTTTGTTCTCTTTTGATTAGGATGCAGCACACTGATGACCATCCCACCAGCAGTCTCCAGTGCAACAATCACAACTAAAATCCCTATTGCAATCTCTGCTCACACTGGAAATGTAAGTCTGTGATTGACAGGAGAACTGACCTTTGTCACTTGCAGCAGCTGATACCCAGTAAGAGTATCAGCTAGGGGAGGGTGCATGGGGGGGGGTGCAGTCAGGACAGGAGATATTTCTTAGTTTACTGAGTTCAGCCCTGCCCTGATCTCAAATTTGACCTGTATTTTTGAGGATGATAATAACTGAGGGACATCTCCAAGTCCCAGTGTTTTGGTAGGTCTTCCTCAGGTTTTTCCCCTCTAGAACACAGAACAAGATGGCTGCTGTAAGCACTTCCCCTTACTCTCCTAGTAAGACCCCCCTCCCATTAAACAATTTTTAAAGAGCACAAATGTTTCCTAGGTCGTTAAGGACAGACTACCTCCTGCTGTGATCTGAGATCTCCAGTCAGGCTGTGACATCAGTTATCATAAGTGCCTGGGGGCACAGTTAGGGAAAGGGCAAAACACTTCTCTCGCATTCCATTATCATTCAATCAGCCTTGGCTGTGAACACAGTTAGAAGCAGAAAGCTAGAATCCTACTGCATGTGCTCAATGTAGCTTTCTCCTAAGTAAGTGTGCAGAGGACTGATTGCATGCAGCCTTAATTATTCCTGAGAGGGCTCAAATACAATGCTTCATCAACAATATACAGAAGACATCTAGCTTTGTGTCTTCTTTCCACTTGAAAAAGATGCAATGATGTCATTCATGGGTTACAATGCGGAGTTGTTGATGGGCTGTATGGAAAGGAGTAGAGTGAATCCAGTCGAGACTTGCTGAAGGCAAATGATTCTTTGTTTAGAAAAGAAGTAAATATGTCTCTCCTGAATCAATAAAGATGGAATAGGTTTTCAGTTTGGATCTGGGTCTCCTAAAGGATTCCTAACCTGAGACTGTGGCCTCAACTCCCTTTTATCAGCTTGGGTGAAATTCAGACTTGGAACCAATGTGACTCCCTTCCTTTAACAGAGATGAAAACCCACAGGCCTAGTCCAGCCCATGGATGCAGGCTGTGAGAAGTCTGGGGGTGCCCCTCCCTCAAAGATCTACCCCCTCACCAAGCTCCACCATTTCCTCCAAGCTAGGAAGATTCCCCTATGTGCATATCACTTCACATTTCAGAGAGTGAGCCATACATGGGGGAAATCTCTCTGTTAGCTGTTACCTATGACAACAGTGGTGTACTCCACTCCATCTGGCTCATATTCCTAATTCAATTGGGTTGGGGGAAAACCCCACTATTATCTCAAATCTGAGATAACACCGTCACTCCATCTTCTTCATGGAGGTGTGATCTTGTTTTATGCCTATCTGATGGAAGAGTTGGGAGCTTGCAAGGAGATTCTGATCATGGTTTAGAGCAAGAAACAAAAATGAAAGAATGAAATATGAGGACATAATATAATGGGTGGGATAAAAGGATGGGTAAGTTGCCTAGGTAACTAGCCTTCCAGAAATGACTTCACATGCAACAATGCATAGCTTAAAACATTACAATGCTTTTATTATAATGAAACTTTTTCTTGGTCTATTACTTCATTCTCAGAGAGCAAAGAGTTTCCATCAGACTAAAAGGTTTTGTTGATTTCTCTGCCTTTCATTTACAATCTGTCCTCAACAAGGCTGGGGAAGCAATTCTTTGTTCCTTGTGAGGGAGCTGAGGAATCACATGATGATGCTCAGCCAGCCAGGAGGCCTGCTAGCAGAAGGCCATCTTCATTTCTGGGGCCCTGCCCAGGACAAAAGTCTCAAAAAGTCTCAACATCACTAGCATTGTTAGGTTAGGGCCACTCCAGGTGCTGTGTAGCTTGTATTCAGTCCAGTGGGATTTGCACATGAGAGCTGGCCTTGTGACCTTAGACAGAAGATACACAGATATCAAATGGCCTATGACTATTTTGTACAAGAAGGTCTTGCAGAAAAAGGTTATATTTTGGTTTCTTCTTCATTCTTTTATTCTGTTTGTGGGCTTTTAGAGATTATCAGTGGAAAGATAAAAGGTTACACTGACAAGCCAAATGGAATAGTGGTTAGACTGTCAACTAAGATGGTAAATAACATGTTCACATGCCTTGAAGCCCATGGGGAGATGTTGAACCAGTTATTCTTCTTCAACCCAGTGTACTTTACAGCAGAGATGGACAAAGTGTCACTCCAAGGGCTGTTTTTGTGGCCCCTGATGTCCAATTTTTCTAAGGGGCATGAGGGCATTTTTACCCAGTAGAGATCTTTCTCTCTTTTTTTTTTTTTACAATAGGAAGTGACCTGGAAGTCATTTCCTGTTTACTTTGTGCTTTAAAAGGGATCATGGGTGAGGAGGCAAAATTTGTTTGTTTGTTTTTCAGTGGAATGCACTGGGGGATGTTGCCCTCCAAGATAATGGGGAGATAATGCTTTCCTCTAACTTTAATAGTTGCCCACTGCTGTCTTGCAGAGTTGTTGTTAGGATAACTATGTATATATCTTGAGTTACTCGGAGGAAGTTGGAATATAAATCGGAAAATAAAATAGTGCAATCTGTATGCTGAAAATAGCCATTTCTGCAAAACAGAAATGTGATCTGGTCATGCACACAAAAAGTGGATAACACATTCAAATGCACTTAAAAATCACTTGGAAAGCCTTTAAGTATGCATCTTATATTGATGGCTTTCCAGTTAATGTATTGTAAGAACCAGCAGCAGTACTTGTAGTCACAAGAGTGGCTGTTGGTTTCATTGCTGTAGGGTTGCTACAATAGCTTGAACTGGTGGGCATGACTGAAAAGGCTAAACACTGAAGGATGAGTATTTGAATGGTGATGTCAACAACATCCAATTCCTTTCTGTTATATTTATGATTAGGAGTTGGCTGGACTTCACCAGTCTCTTGTCAAACCTAATTATTATAATAATTTTCAGCAATGTGTATGAGGGAAATAGTGTAGGACAGAATTGACTCACTGACTCTCTAGCATTTCATAGGTAAAGAAACTAGAAGAAGGATTTATTTTTATGGCATCATCTGCTCAATTAATTTCTGAATCCAAATGTGAAGAATCATGTTACTAAAGGGCATGTATTAATATTTTTGGATCTTTTAAGATATACACACAGAGGATTGAACAGCAGGGGGAAAATACTATTTTGCTTTAAAATCTTGATCGAAACCTTTTGAGCTAACTTCATGTACCAGGTACACATTTTGTGGCAGAATTTGCTTAGAAGCAGGCCTACAAAAAGTAGGCCTATATTGTTCACTACTGCACTGGTGACAAGGTGACTACATTTCAATCATGCATCATTTACAATTTTCTTCCTATATACAAAATTATTCCTCCTCTCCATCCTTCTCCTCCTCCATTCATTTATAGCCCATCTTTTTCCCAATGTTGGGATCAAAGGTGGCTTAGAAAAGTTAAAACAAATACAATTAAAATAATTACAAAGAAAGAAGTAGAAATATATTAAGTTATTATTAAAATACAGTTAAGCAATATCCTTTAAAACAGATTCATTTACAAACAAAAAGATAAAAACCAGCAGAACAACACACCATGGAACAGCATACTATTAAGGACTCTCGCTAAAAAGACTGTAGGAACAGAAAAGTTTTCGTTTGCTGTCAGAACAGTAACCCTTATGCTGCATTGGCTATCAATAGGTGTGAAGACCACACCTTTCTTTTTCATTGAAAAAGGTCTTGCCTGTTACCCTGTGTTTTGGGGGGTCCCGAGAGGGGCGCCCAGATTGCCAAATAAAATACCAGATTGGGGAAAATTAGCTTGAGCACTGTTTTAGCTAGCGAGAGGCAGGGTAACTTTGCAAGGATCTTTAAAACCCAATGTCTACAGCTTCAGGTCAAGGAATAGGCACACAAGTTTCAAAGTAACCAAAAACAACAGTTTTATTGAAAAACAACAGAAAATAAATAACACACACGTACTAGCTAACTAGGAAAAGGGAAGCGGAGAGCATAAGGGCAGGTAATACGACACCTGGTCTCGTTGTCCTGGAGAAATGGAGAGATGGGGTTCAGAAGAAGAAAGCTCAGCGTGTCTGGCTGAGGGGAGTTTCCTTAGACGGCCAGCAGCAGGGCAGGATAGCAATCCAAGGTAGTCCGAAGACCGTTTGAAAGTGAGGGGTTTTTATAGGGGAGTTTGTAGCTCTCGGCTATGGCAAGCCAGGTAAGAACAAAGGAGTTTTGGCGCTGGACAAAGGATTTAGAAAGGTCAAATTTAACATGATGAGCTTAACACTTGATGACAATAGTATAGCCAATATGTAAATGACTTGTTTACCGGGCTGGCTCTGCTGAGAGCTGCGCAGCTATTATGAAATGTGCACGAGGGAAGTTCCCTGAAGCTGGGAGTAAAGCTTAAGTTGCTGGCCTAAAAAGAGACTGGAATGTGAGAGCAATTAGCGGCCGCACTCATGTCCGTGCCTGTCCGGAGAACTTACAAACACGTGGAGTGAAGTGACTGAGAGCAGGTCCAGCTAAGGCTGAATTAGATGATATCAAAGTGATATCTGGGAGCCCCCACCTGGGGAGCCATACTCGAGATTACATTGCCCAAAACATTAAAATATTTTACAAAACTTCATTACAAAGTGGAAAAATGGTGTTGGAAGGGATCTCCAATCTGAAACAGCCAGCATCCCCCCCCCAATGATTTGAAAGGTGCCACGCCATTAGTTCCAGTCACCTAAAATGATGGCTATAATGGTACTGTGGCACTCTGGAGGCGACAACAATAGGGTGGTGTAGCTTTTCAGGCTCTGGAACTTGTCCATCCCTGATCCAGTGAGATCTGTGCAAAGAGAGGAAAGTTAATAGGAAAGGTTTAACGCATTTAGTTAATCATTAATAAGCAAAAAACAAAGGGGGAAAAACACAGTTCAATTGCATTTATGTTAGAAGGGCGGAACTGAATTATTAAGAGGATGTTAAATTGCATTTTAAATTTAAGTTAAATGCTTGCATTAAAAGGCTTACCAGAATAAAGCTAGATAAAGGTTATTCATTATTTACTCCTGTTGACCTTCTCCTGTTGGTCCTGTTTTGATATTGAGAGAAGAAAAACAGCTGCATTAATTTTTTAAACCAACCATTTTTCATCTACCCCACCTCAAATCCACCTCTTGTTTTCCCTTTCTTCCTTTCTTATAGTTTCATCTCCTTACTGCTACCCTTTTTTCGCCTTACTCTCTCCAGTGGTGTAGCTATAAATTTTGAAGTGCAGGAGCTCATTATGACAGTGGACATGAAGAGCAAAAATACATTATATAATGTCAAATTTATTAGGTTCACTATGACTGCAATTTAATGTATAATTACAATACCTAAGAATAAACTTCATTGAATTCAATGGTGCTTATATCTGACTCTGTAAGTTCATACCCTAGTACGCATGTGTCAAACACAAGGCCCACGGGCCAAATCCAGCCTGCCAGGCTATTTCATGTGGCCCTTGCACTTCTCCTGCAGCTGCGGAACTCCCCCTGCCTGGCAAGCCTGATCCCCACATTGCAGGATCCAGCTGCCGATATTCTGAAGGGGGCCCAGCAGCCAGCACTCATGATCTATGTTTACTTCTGTCCAAGGCCCTTTCCACACGGGGGTATTAAAACGGTGTAGAGCGACCTCTAACTGAGGTCGTCTACACTGTAAAGTGGATTGGGGCAGACTACTTTTGTGTAGTTCCACACCCCAATCCATGCTAGGGTGCCCGGAAGTGGCGGCGCCGCATGCTTTTTGAAAACTACTTTTCAAGTGGTTTTTAAAAAGCACGATCATGCAGCCGCATGCAGTCCCGTCTCAGCGCCCGGTGTGGATTTGCAGGCACGCACAAGGGCGTGCCTGCAGATCTGCCGGGGGTGGACTTTCCAGCTGGCGAGCTTCTCTGGTTGGTGGAGAGCCTCCGCCAGTTGTAAGCCACCATTTTGGACCCCGCAGGACGCCACGGGACGCCACAAAGTGTGAACGGACTCAGGTAAGCTCCGTTTCAGCATGGTTTCCCCCGTTTCTTCACTCGCGTGTGGAAAGGGCCCGAGTCTCACCATCAGAGCATTGCTGCTGGTTACCATAGCAGTGCTCCGCATGGTTCACGAGAGTTGGACAAAGGAGCAGTCAGAAGTAGAAGTAGATCGCAAGTGCTGGCTGCTGGGTTCCTCTTCAGAATATCAGCAGCTGGGGGCCTGTAGTGTGAGGATCAGCTTCACCAGGTACAGATGGGGCAGGGGGGCAGAAAGAGCCACAAGGGACAGAGGGAGCAGAAAGAGGCACAGAGAGAGTCGGGGGGGCAGAAAGAGGAACAGAGAGGGTCAGGGAGGGGCAGAAAGAAGCACAGAGAGGGTCTCAACTGGGACCAAAAAGTTAAACAAAGTTAACGTAATAAATAGTGCTTGGGAATATTTGTCTGATGATTAAAAACAACTTTATGTTTTCAAAACTCATTTTTCAATAAATTGTACAATAGTTGTACACTTGAATATCTGCTTGCCACTATGTTTCTTAGACTTGCAGTTTCAGAGCTAGTTATTACCAAAACCAGAAATAATTGAATGCAGAGGCAATTATTTAATATGATAAAAAGTAGATACATTTATATATAGTCTTACAGATACAACCGGCCCTTTGAGGGCAACCATAATGCTGATGTGGCTCAAGATGAAATTGAGTTTGACACCCCTGCTAAAATACCCTGAAGTCTTCAGTCTACTAAAATAAACCTCCAGATTTTAACTGGAATTGTTAGCAGTCTTGTAACAAACAAACCTGTTACAATTATAACTGCTAATGGGAAGTAGGAAATAGATCAGAGGAAAAGAAAGGAGTACAGTCAGCCCTCCACATTTGTGGGTTTAACATTTGTGGATTTGATTATTCACAGATTGTTTGCTGTCACCTCTGCTGCCTCTCTATGCCATTTTTAATAGGGACTGCAAGCCTCGTGAGACTGAGAAACTGTGAATGATGCTTGAAAGTCCCTGTTAAAAATGGCGTGGGCAGCAGTGGAGGTAACATTAAGCCCCACTAGCCACCCACTTCTGCCTTGTGAAGGAAACCTGATGCCTCAAAGGAATCCATGGTGCATTGAATTTGGTGATCATGCCGTTTTTTGTGAATTAGCTATGGTAGGTGAGGACCTAGAGTTATTCATGGTTTTTCCACTTTCATGGGGGTCTTGTGCCCCTAAGCCTAGCAAATGTTGAGGGATGACTGTAGTATTCAGACTTTTTTTTTTTTGGCTTATCTTTCCTGTTGTCTGAGTTCATCTATGTTAGCTGTCAAAAGCAATCGTAAAACTTGAAAACCTCATTCCTACTTGCAACAGCCGGGAGGGTCTATCAATTCCCCTGGCAGCTGGCAGATGACATCACAACAACTCCTACCTTGAAAAAATATCCTGGAGCTGAGCAATCCTGTGTTCCTTCTCTGTTCCTTGTCCCTTCCCAAACCCTCTGTTCTTCATCTTTCTTCTTTGAGAGAGTGGATGGCCATCCTGTCTAGGGGGTTCTGGGAGTTGTAGTGTGAAAAGTAACTGTTCCAAGCATTGTACTGTTTACCACTGTGCTCAGAAAAAAATTATGCCCAGATAGTTGTGCATAACATTGCTATAGAGAAAGACTTTCCCTCCTTTTTCTTGCTTCGATGTAACTTCCAGCTTCCCTCCCTTTGTCCTGCTTCTCTTGGCCTTGACTGAACAGCTGGCTGACCTTTTCTCCTGGATCTGTTGGCCTCTCATGCAGCCAATATCCTCAGTCCAAAAGGGCCTCAGATATTTTTGTCCCAGCCACACAAACCCTTGTTTCCATCCCCTCTCCCCCTCAACTCCTTCCTTAACATGTAGTCATCCTCAGCCTCCCATGCTGAACCATGACGCTGCTTGTCAAAACAGCATCCTCTCTTAAGGTTTGTGTTTCATTTTCTCTCCCCAACCCCTGCAGAATTAAACTCTAGAGAAAAGTGTGGTGCCTTCTCTCAAAAAGAAAACTTATCTTTCTACAAGGAAAAGTGCAACTAGCAGAGGAGGAGATCTGTGACCAAATCTCCCAGTTTATTTTGTTTTTAAAGCCCAGATGCAGCCAGAGGATTAGAGTTATAGAAGAGCAAGGCTTGGAAACGTTATTTTCTGGCTGTGGGATTCTGGAAGCTGTTTGTTTTTGCTTTTTAAAAGTAATTTTTCCAAGCTCTTCCAATGCGTGATCATGCTGGCAGCGGGTAGCGGGAGATTGTGAGGGGGAAGAAAAGATCCTTCCTCCCTTTCACTCTCCTGCTCCGCCCCCCAACCAGCCAGGGAATGGGTAGGGGAGAATGTGGGGGGGAGGCAAGCCAGCACCACGAATAATCAAAACTGCTAAAGTCAAAACTGCAAATGTCTTTTTGGAATAATGTTTATTACAAAATTTACCAATCATTAATAATGATAAACCTTTCCAACAGTGGAAGAAAGAACTGTTTAAATTTATATGGATTGGAAAAAAGCCAAGGATCAAATGGAAGCTACTGATAGATCAAAAAACAAGAGGAAGTTGTAATCTTCGCGACCTAAAGCTTTATTATTATGTCAATGGATTAGCATGGATTCAAGACTGGATCACCTTAAAAGACAAAAGAACATTGGCATTAGAAGGGTCAAATAAGTGGTTTGGATTCCATGTGTACTTATGGTACGGGAAGGCAAAAATAGGCAAAGATTTTTGTAATCATTTTGTTAGGAAATACTTGTTAAAAATCTGGAGGGATATTAAAAAAAAAAGACTTACAATAAAATACCAGACTGTGGCCATTTCCGCACGGCCTTAAAGAAACAGTGCAGAGCTTCCTCCAGAGAGGACATCTGCACCTGGGAGCGGACTGGGTCAGACCTACTTACTGTAGATCCGCACCTCAGCCCGCTCCCAAATGACCCGAAGTGGTCGTCCAGTGTGCTTTTGAAAGACCACTGGAAAGAGGTCTTTCAAAAGCACAGAGTGTGCCACTCCATGTCCGCGCTCCGGTGTAGATTTGCAGGCTCGCACATCTGCCGGGGGTGGGCTTTAGGCTGGAGAGCTTCAGCAGTTGGTGGAGAACCTCCACCAACCGGAAGCCACCATTTTTGTCCCCGGAGCAGTGCAGAGTGGCGGCCATGCATTGCTCTGGACCAGCCTGGACCCAAGCGTCGAGCCCAAAGGTCTGGTAAGTACCGGCACGGGGCAATTCCCTCGCCCTGTGCAGAAATGGCCTGAGTATCTCCACAAGAAGCTTTCTTTGGAAAATGGGCTGATGAACAAGAGGACTGAATCAGATATAAAAACTTGATAACTTGAGACTTTAAAGAAGAGATCAGGATCAAAACCCATGAGGAATTACAAAATGAAGGCTTCAGGCTAAATTGGTTTCCCTATCTACAAGTGAAGGAATGATTTAAAATGGACTTAAAATTAGAAGGCTTTACACTTCAAAAAACCTATAATGAATTGGAAGTGATAATTTTTGCAGAAACAAAACAAAAGATTTCCCATTTTTATAAATATCTCTTAACCCACCATTTAGAAGATAAAACTGTAAAAGACGTCATGATAAAATGGGCGAAAAATATACAACATGAAATACCATTAGAACATTGGGAAAATGCCTGGAAAAATATAAATCAATGTACTTACTCCCAAGATTTGAAAGAAAACTTTATAAAAATGATGTATCCATATCATTTATCTCCAGGAAAAATAGACAAAATCTACCAGAAATGCCAGGAAAAGATGGGTTCTTATTATCACCTTTGGTGGACCTGTCCAGTTACGAAGAAATTCTGGACAATAGTATATGAGGTTATAAAAGAAATATTTCAGATTACATTCCCTATGGGTCTAGAATTTTTTTCTGTTGAATATGACTTTTATGTTTGAAAAAAAATTCTTAAAGATAAACAATAGAATCTTGCTACATATGGTTATGACAGCAAGAATAAATTTCTCAAAAATTTGGAAAACAAAAAACATGCCCGACATAGACCAATGGTTATTAAAAATAATAGAATTGAAAGAATATGACTTACTCATTATATGAATGGGAAATAAATTAATCAACTGGAAAAAGATTGGGAACCTGTGATAACATATGTAAATAAGAGATGGGGTGTTAAGATATAAGATAAAAGAAATAATATAGGAAAATGTATATCCTGATTATTAGTATACATAACAAACATTAATTTTAGATGTTGGATATATGTATTATGTATGGAGAATTTAAAGGTAAAAAGAACTGAATTACGATATTAACTTTTCTTTACACTCGGTAAAAAATGTTTAGATAATCAAATAAGAAATGTTATGTAAAGAACCACAAGAGAAAGGAAAGAGTGAACTCAAACTATTGAATGTATTCAACTGAAGAAAATAGGGAGTTTCAAACATTTAAAAAAAAAAAAGAAAACCTGCGTAAATAGTATTCCAGATCGATGGCAAAAGGAGGTTGACAACTACCTTTCTTTAAATGTCTTTATTCTTAATTCAACATTTATATATTTTTTTCTTTCCTAAAGTTCTGTATTATAATAGTACTGGATTAGTTTTCAGTATCTGCTCTGTTTTTCTTTTTCGATTTATGTTTTTTCCTTTACCTGTGTGTGTTCTTTTGATAATATTATAAATGTTTTTTAATAAAAAGATAATTAAAAAAACACAAATGTCGAGGGTGAACTATACAACTTAAAACACATAAATCCATTTAAAATACGTCACTTAAAAATTCATAGTTTAAAATTCACTGGGTAGGCTTGCTGGAAGAGATAAGTATTTAGTTCTTTTTAAAATTCAGACAGCATGTTTAGCTGTTGAATCTCTTCCGGAAGGTCATTCTGCAGTCTAGGGTCAACTGACAAAAAGGTCTTCTGGGTGACCATTGCCAGTCTAGTCCTAAATGGCTGGTTTAAATAAATATTTTGTCTACTTTGCTGTACTAGGGATGTGTGAGAACTTCATTCTGATTTGTATTTGATAATAATTTACCAAAAATAGCAAATTTCTTCATATTCAGGATAGAAAAAAAGAGTTTTTTAAAAAAAAATGGATATGAAAGAAACCAAAACTAAATTATTATGGTTCTACTTAAATTTTAGTAATTATTTCCAAGTTTGCATCTGGACATGTAAACACACAAATATTATGCATACCAGGGTCCCTTTTCTAGGGAAAAGCATTTCCTCATTTCTGGTGAGGCTTGAGTGACCACTTTTGGTGTGGCAACTCCATTCTCTCCACAGCCTTGAAGCATTTAAAAAACTAGTAGGCATCCTCCTTGAACGAGGACTTGGCAGCTCCGTTTCTCAGCAACTGGTTGTTGTTGTACACTGACACTAAGCTTAGTAATCTTCTTTCATAACAAGCTCACACTTTAAGCTACTAGTCTCTCGATTTCTCCTTGCTTGACTTAGCTCCTTAGCACTTGCTGTCTCTCTGAGAGTTTTTGTTTCTTGTTTTGGCCAGAGTGCATGTGTCTTCTAATAGTTCTCTGCAGCTGGGAAGACCTGGAACAAGAGAGCAGTACAAATCTGGGTAATACCAGTACTCTCTTTCTCCTCTGTTATGTTTTCTCATCTTAGGTGGACGGAAGAATGTTGCAGGAGTAACTGAGTGTTCAAGTCTGACTTGATGGGTGCGAATTGGTAAAAGAGGAAATGTTTGTGTCCTTTTAAATTTGTGTATTGTCTAGGTGGAATGACAGTGCTACATTGTGATCTTAGGCACATTCACCAGTCCCCCTGTGTTCCCCCTGTGTTCAAGTGGGGCTGTCATTCAAGAAGATGTATGTAAAATTTCAGGTTTCATTCATCAGAATAGATGAATGGTACTCTGATTAAAAGTGAAATGGATATTAAAAGTGATAATTAAGCTTGCATCACACAATTTTTTTAAAAAAATATTTGTTTTTGTTTTTATTTGTTAAACGTTCATGCCAACGTTCATGCCAAAAATAGCATTCAAGGTTAACAAATATCACCAAAAGCCAACTGAGGAATAAAACCATTCAAACCATCACAATAATCAATAAGCATCGAAACAACTTAGAAGGCCAGATTGAAAAGATTTTTTACACAATTGTAAATATGCACTTATTCCATCACATACACAGGGTGGTTCTGATGGTTTCTTTTATGGAAGTTAGGGTCTGGCTTTGGTTCTTTTCCTAGATTGAGTTTGAAGGGCAAATTTGTTGAATAAAACTGACATTTGTCGAGTGGGTTGGCAAATAAAATAAAAAAAGCCAGGATAACTCTTGTGTACACATGGAGTTTAGACATCTTGACAAGATTCAGTCAATATGTGTTTGTTTTTTAACCTGTGAAATATACATCTGTGGGTCCTTTTTACGAGTGATAGTCATCTGGTTTTCATTCAGGGCTGTGTATTTGCCATGATTCTATAGTGCTGGAAAAAGGCAGAAGATACACAGAATTAATACTCCAGATTTCTTTTCATAGATCTTCCTAGGCCATTTCTGCACTAGCCTGTTAGAGTGCGATGATTCCACTTTCAACATCCTCTGGAATCCTGGGGATTTGGCCCCGCCCGAAACTGCAAACCCCAGGATTCCAGAGGATGTTGAAAGTGGAATCATTGCGCTATAACAGGCTAGTGCGGAAATGGCCCTAGTTTTCAGTGTTATAAAGAGAAGGAAGGTATGGATCAGTTTGTGTCAGTTTTACACCTTCAACCATTTATTTATTCAGTTTCTGCATTAGTCTACAATATTTTTAGAATATGCATGCAACTATCATATTTATTTTCATATACAGTTTTCATTACACACTGTGCTTGGCTGAGACCTGCACTGCAAAATTCAGAAAGGTGCACAGTTCAAAGAATAGCTATACTCCAATAGCTATATTGTCTGGAGAATGAAATTAATTTAGTTCACATAAGAACGTGGACAATATGAAATTCTGACTCTATTGAATGTGTGTGGTGAGATTTTGGAAGCTGCAGAAATTGCTGTGTGAGATTTTAGGTGGAGAGCATCTATGTCCTGTGTAGTTTTGCTCATCACTATGACTTGCAGCAGATCAAATTATGCAAACTAAGGCCACCTCCAGATAGATAAAAAGAGCCTTGGCAGTCCTGGGTTTTGTAATTGTGCTTTCCAGTTTTATTTTGGAGACACACATAACATTTACTTCATTCTGCAACATTTCCTGGAAGCCAACAACATTACTAAGAACTTTTCTTTCTTGCTCCCATGACCAGTTTAATATTCCAGTATTTTCCAAAATGAAATGTATCGGTACTTGCCTCATGTGTTTCTTCATCTTGGAAGCGGCAAAGACGGCCATCATCAGAAAGCACAGCTATTGTTTTGAGAACACAAATTCAACAGAGATGAAGTGAGGTAAAGAGGAATGCTAGCACTGAAACAAAATGATCTTAATGTTTAACTAGTGCAGTCTTGTTAAAGTATTTTAGCACTTTGACTATAACTCTTGAATAATTAGTATTTTTTAAAAAGGCTTAGTGAATATCAGTTTCTGAAAAGTGGGATCAGACTAGATGTGGCATGTGATCAGTGGGAGGGGGAAGAACACAAAGGAGAGGAGAGGGAGGGAGAGAAACCTAGTTTATTTTAAGAAAGAGACTGGATGTAAATTCATGAATATGCATATACAATCAAAACAAAAAGAACTGGAAAGCTTGCAGCTTCCAGAGAATTCTCCTGCCCAACTGGAGGTGCTCACAGTCAAATTATATGTGGTCTGCCTAATTTACAGAGCTCACAGAGTTCAGGTTTTCTAGTATCCCGTGTCAGATTACCTTATTGTAGAATATTTTTTTAATGTAGAGAATTAATTTAAAATATTTCTTAAAACTTAAAGCGTATTTTAAAAAGAAATATAAACTATTTGGAAAGGGTTTTTTTGGCAGAGGGAGGTTTGGCATTGCCTTCCTCTAAGGCTGAGACAGTGTGACTTGCTCAAATCACTCAGTAGTTGCACCAGGATTCACCCTTGAGTTTCTCAGAGTCCTACTCCAACACTCAAACCACTATAGAACATGTCAATCTTAGCCCCTGGGCTTTTGTCCATTGATATCTCTTACTGCTAATAAGCTTGCAGCTGAAGAATTAGGTAAAACTATTTTAGGGAAGGTGCTACAGACAGATTTTTGGATGAAAGAAAACCATGTGCTTTCAAATCAAGAAGCATTGCTAATATCAGAGCATGTTCATCTGCCTCTATAGTATATTTCTTTCTTTCTGTGTTTTCCTCCTCCTCCTCCTCCTCCTCCTTCTTCTTCTTTTGTTTGTTCTGGGTTTCTGGAGAGTATTTACATAACTTTTATCCGTTTCAAAAAATATTACTGGAACACTGATAATCATGATATGAATTGTTTTGATTTATTCTTTAATATTTATTTTTGTGCTGAAATGATAGTAGAAATAAATTTAAAAACAGAACTAAGGTGATGATGGATTAATTATTCTTATTATACCCAAATATATCTACCCTTCATCCATTCATCCATCACTTTATTTATATCCTGACTTTTTCCCAGACTGGGACTCAAGGTGACTCACAAAAGACAGAAAATTACAATAAAAACATATAGTTAAAAAAACTTAAAAGGATTGAACAGTATTCAACAACATTTAACATCTTAACTTAAACAAAGATTAAGAATGGCACAGTACCATAAAAGTCTTTATCTTGTCAGCAAACAATTTCCAAAAACTTGCTGGAATAAAAAGGTTTTAATCTACCACCAAAAAGACAGCAATAAAGAAGCCATCTTAAATTCCGTAAGGAGGGATAGAGACAAGTGCATCTCCTGAAGAATTTAGAATTCAAGGAGACTCATATGGGCAAACACAGTCCTTCAAATACTCAAATCCAATGATAAAGAAATATTTCAAAGGAGGAGGCGGCGGCGGCGGAGGCAGCGACAGAGGTGGTGGTGGTGGTGGTCTTACAGAACTTTGCTCATCCACAAAGGAAAGGTTGATGTTGCAATTACAGTTTATTCTCCCACCTTGCAACAAGTATCAGCAATTAGAAAGAGAATATAAAAGGCAGTGATTTGACAATGCCATTGTTAGCTTCTTAGATTTTTCCAGTGGACAACTCCTACCACCACCAATGAAAAGCTGATTGTAGATTATGAGCCTTTCCGCACTACACTGTTATAGTGCTATTATTCCACTTTCAACATAACTGCAAACCCCAGGATTCCATAGGATGTTGAAAGTGGAATAATAGCGCTATACCAGTGTAGTGTGGAAAGGCTCTATGTTTCTAATGAACCAACAAGATTAATTTTGTTATACCTTTAACATCATGAGCTGTTTCATTGTTAGATATATTTCAAGTATACATTATGGTTGATGCCCATGAAACAGCATGAATCCAAGGCTTGGTAAAGTTACTTTTTTGGATTACAACTCCCTGAATCCCAGCCAGAATGAATAACTGTAGTCCAAAAAGATAAATTTACCAAGCTCTGGATGTATCTGGTGTATGCAACATGTCAGTGTTTTCTGTAGTGCAACTGAAGTGCTTAAGGCACACTCTGGTTGGAGCAATTTTCATGCTTTATTCTTCCCTCATTACAAACAATTTGCATGAACACAGGGTTTCATGCTTGTAGAGGAACTAAATAGGCTTCAAAACACAATTATCTCATTAATCTCTCCAGAATAAAACAAATGTTTTCCTAATTATTTAGGTTCCAGAAGTGTTTCTGGAGATAAAATAATCTATCTTGAAACAGAAGAGAGGTATACAGTAGAACTTTGGATGATTTTTGTAATATATGTCATAAAATGTGTGCATTTTTATACACACACATACACACATATGCACAGTTGTTGTCCTGGGTATAGCCTTCAGAGATTTCTATGCTTAATAACTGTTTCTCATTCATCTGTTTTATTTTTTAAGGTTTCTGGGAGATGTGGGAATGAACTAAAAATCACTCCTCTGTAAAAAAACAAACAAAAGACAACAACAATCAAGGCTTATTGTAAAAAGAAACCATTGATCCTTTTGTCTACCTTGTCTATCCCTTTTTTGGATTGTTTTCAGTTCCAAAGTGATGGGGGGCGGGTTTTACCATAAATCAGAGGTATTATTAGGAGTTGTTCCAGACCAAGATATCCTACAGCGATCAGTAAGAAGGTATTCTGCACCTATTCAATTTTTTCTTCCTAAACACTTTTTTTTCCTGGTAAAAAGGGCAGGAGCAGGGATGTTACAAAAATAGAACATATGATCCAGAACTCCTGTAAAATCCCCTATTTGTTAGAGAGGAACTGAATTATGAAAACCGCTTCTGGAAGGACAAAAGCACCTCCGAAACAAAATCTTTTACCTTGGCCCATCTTTTGAGGTATTCCCAGCAGTCTGCATCCTCCCTTCCTCCAGAATATTCCCTGAAAGAGTACCCAACTGGAAATTAAAAGGTCAAGCCTCTGTGTGTGTTTGTATATGTGTTATGGTTACTTAGATGTTTGTCTTCATTCTGCTAGAGTAGGGGTAGCCAGTTTCCTTCTCCATATCAAATCCAAATACCTCAGTTTTTCTCTGCTGTCCCTCTCAAAATGGTGATAAGAAATGACACTGTGTCACTTGCTGATGACATTTTGGGAAGGATTGCAGAGGAAAACAGAAGATGACATTTTGGGTGGGATTACAGAGGAAAAAAGAAAGGGAGGAAAATGGAGGTACTTGGGATATGTATTGTTTGAGAGCAAACAATGCCTGAAAATCGTGCCTTTTGAGAATTTGGGGGTTGGAGGATTGGTGAGGGGCGCTCAGGGGCTAAAGAAGTGGGGCTCAAGGAGCACAGGCAGCCTGCAACAGGTATTATGCCCAGTCTTGAGCTAGATATTAGAATAATCTTTAAGTACAGCTTTATTGAACTGACCAATTGAAAAAGAGCCAGTAAATACAATGATTACAAATCATTGTTTATTATGATGGAAACAACCATAAGTCAGTCTCTTACTCCACCAGCAGGGCCATAAGAAGCAGTTTGGAAGTTTTTGTTTCCTTTCTGTGTGATTAGGTACTGTTTGTTGTTTTTTTATGTAGCTGACAAACTATGGTTAAAGCTAATTGTGAGTGATGTTTGTTGAAAAAAGCCAACTTGAAACCATGGCTAAAGTAACCAGAGTTTAAACTCTGGGCATAATACTTTGGGTAAAAGCTTTCAATCTTCTCCTGCCAGCTGTGCCAGAGGAAGAGAAGGATGGGAGAATACATGAGGCTAAGGCCATTTCCTCACTAGACTGTTCTAGTGCTATTATTCCACTTTCAACATCCTATGGAATCCTGGCCTTTGAGGCCCCTCCCTAAACTGCAAACCCCAGGATTCCATAGGATGTTGAAAGTAGAATAATAGCACTAGAACAGTCTAGTGAGGAAATGGCCTAAGACTCACTTAGGTTTACTTTTCATCACAATGAACCACGTTTACCATGAAGTCAGAATGCAGCCAGTGTCAGAACCACTTTTTCACTCTTTCTTTTTCATTGTGTGTCCACAGAGTTAAGAATGTCTTTACCACAACATTCTACAACCTGGTGCTCCCCAGATACACTAGACTACAGTCCTGATCACTCCACAGTCAGTAGATCAAATTGCCATATTGTCTGGGAAGGATGAGAATTGTGGTCCTACACATTTTTGAGCACATTGGGGAAAGATGCTTTAGGGCCCTTCCACACTTCACAATTATACTGCTATGATTTTACTTTAACTGCCATGGAAACATTCTATGGAGTCTTGGGGGTTTTAATCTGATGAGAATCCTAAATACACCTCCCCAAACTGCAAATCTCAGAATTCCATAGGATGTTTCCACTTCAGTTAAAGTGGAATGTGTGCCCAAACTATGGCCATTTCCACACCGGGCTTCTGTAATGGTGCAGAGCGACCTCTCACGGAGGTCTTCTGCACCCTAGAGTGGACTGGCGTGGACTACTTTTTGTAGTTCCACACCAGAATCCACTCAGGAGCGGCCGGAACTAGCCGCGCTGCGTGTTTTTTTAAAAACGGCTCTGATGTGGATTTGCAGGCGTGCACAAGTGCATGCCTGCGGACCTGCCAGGAGCGGGCTTTCAGCTGGCAAGCTTCTCCGGTTGGTGGAGAGCCCGGCTGCTGGTAAGCTCCGTTTTCGGGCGTTTTCGCCCGTTTCCCCCACACACACATGTGGAAAGGGCCTATGTAATGTGAAAAGTTCCAGAAGCTATATTCTAATTCTCAAAATATTTCCAAATAGGCTTGAAAGCCTAACTGTAAAATGATTATCATTTGAGAATCAGAGATATAAGTACATTCTCATTTTATTTTCAAGTACTGTACAAAGGCCCTGGGTGGAGTCATGGTTCACCTGCATGTTGAGTAAATAGCAGAAGCCAGTGATTAAGTGTTTTGTGTAAAAAATTATCCGTTGCTGCTTTTGTGGTTATATATAATGCTCAAGTACCAGACTCAGGCATGTTCAGGAAGGAAATGAGAGAGAAACCTCTGAATGTCTGATTTAAGTCTTTGCCTCAAGGAAACTTGAGTGGCTTGTCTAAGTGGCTTTGTACTGCTCATTGAAGTAACTATTAATTTACAGATGGTATACCTATGTTTAACAAT
>CAOLHI010005909.1:0-50445 GCA_948474755.1 Ctenosaura bakeri | reverse complement strand
GACAGTAGCAATGGTTGCTGCCTTTTGTTACCAGAATTAGGTAAATGCCTTCTCCCACCCCAAAATTACTTAATTGAACATCCTCTAATTAGGCAAGAAGAACAGTAAGGAAATGGAAAATCTTCACACATAAAAGACCTCTGAACACATTGAACAGGAAAGGATTTTGTGATCTCATACTGTATTACACTGCCGCTACTGCTGCTGCCACTGCTGCTACTGTTGTTATATGTACCCTCAAAATTACTCAGACTTATGGTGATCCTTTTGTAGGTTTTTGTTGAAAAGATTTGTAGAGAGAAGGTTTGCCATTGTCTTCCTCTATGATTGAAAGAATGTGAATTGCCCAGGGTCACAGAGTGAGTTTCCATGGATGAGCAGGCATCCAAAACCTAGTCTCTCAGTGTCCTAGACTGACACTCAAACCATTATACCATATGCTGGCTCTCAACTATATTATTTATATTTTTATATATATATATATATATATATATATATATATTTTCAATATGACTACATCTGTTGTAGTAGCTGAAGAGCCTATTCAAACAGAAAGGCTCTTGTCTAAGTGCAAGAATGCTAAAACATTCACCACTGCCATTGTTATTTTTTAAAAAATATTATCTCTTAACGAAAGTCAATTTTTATTGGTGAAATGTATTTTAGTCTTAAAAACTGACTTCACAATACAGTCCTAGCATATGTCAATTTAATATAATTACCATAGTAATAGTAATAGTATTTCTTACCCTCCTCTCCACATGGATCAAGGCAGGGGTAAAAACAACAACAACATACTACACTTGATCTTAGCCAAAAGGCCAAGAAGCAACAACATATAATACATATCAGTTAAACACAAAACATCAGTTAAAAACAACAGTTAAAATGTGTAATGTCATTTTAGAAAAACAAATAATACAAATACATAAAAACAGTCAATACATATTTAAAATTTGTTGTTAAAAGTTCACAACTTAAAATCATTTGGATAGGCCTACTGGAAGAGATTGATCTTTAATGATGTTTTAAATTTGGATGGCATATTCAATTGTTGAATGTCTTCCAGCAAGTCATTCCACGGTCTATGGACAGCTGAAGAAAAAGCCTTCTGGATGACTGTTGCCAGTCTAGTTCTGGCCAGTTGAAGTAAATGTCCCACAGAGGACCTGACTGTGCAGGGTGGATTATATGGGAAGAGGCAATCATGAAAGTAACCTGGACCCAAACTATATAAGGCTTTAAAGGTAATAACCAACACTATGTACTTAGCCTGGAAACTAATTGGTAACCAGTGGAGTGACTTTAATATTTCTGTGACATGCTTAATCTTCAATGTACCTGTAACCAATCTGGCTGCCATGTTTTGAACAACTGAAGTTTCCAAACTTGGTACAAAGTTAGCCCAATGTACAGCGCATTGCAAAAGTCCAGCCTTAAGATTACCAGTGCATGCACTACCATCTTTAGGTCCTGCAGCTCTAGGAAGGGGTGCAGCTAGCTCATCAGCCAAAGCTGATAGTAAGCATTCCTGGCCATCACATCTATGTGAGCTGTCATTTGGAGTGAAAGAACCAAAAGCACTCCCAGGCTGTGAACACAGTCTTTCAGGGGGAGTGTCACCCCATCCACAACTGGTTGACACACCTCCAACCGAGGTTAGGACCCTTGACAATAAGCACCTCTATCTTGTCCAGATTCAACTTCAGCCCATTACTTCCTCCAGGCATTCATTCAGAAGAGACACACTGTCCTTAGCTGAAGCTGTTTTTGAAGACACAGAGAAATATATTTTGGTTTCATCATCATAGTGACAGCACCCCACCCCATGCCTCTGGATGATCTCTCCAAGCAGTTTCATGTAGATGTTGAATAGCATTGGTATGCCATATAGCATCTCCTTTTTTTAGGAGCAGCTATCCCCAGGCACCACTATCTGGAATCTACCTGAGACATAGGACAAGAACCTCTGAAACATAGTGCCTCCGATTCCCAGAACTCTCAGGCATTCCAGAAGAATATCATGGTCAACGGTATCAAATGCTGCTGAGGGTCCAAAAAACACTAACAAGGACACACTTCCCCTGTCAGTGCTCAGGCAAAGATCATCTACCAAGGAGACGATGGTGGTCCTGCTCTGAAGCTAGTTTGAAATGGCTCTTGGGAACTTGTATCATCCAAGACTGCCTGTAATTGGGAAGCAATTTTCCTCTCAATCACTTTGCCTCAAAAAGGAAGATTTGATATCAGTCTATAGTTGCTTAAATCCAGAGGCTTTTTAAAAAGTTGTCATACTACCGTTTCCTTTAAACAAGATGGAAAACTTCCTCCCTTGAGAGATGCATTAATAATACATTGCAATCGAGCTCTACTTGCATCTCCTCCCTGGATGACCAGCCAAGGAGGACAGGGATCAAGACGACAGGTTGTTTTCTTTACTTGCCCTATCAGCTTTTCCACATCAGTGGTACTCACTAACTGAAACTGATCCAGTATAATTCTACTCATGGAGTCACTGGACATGCAGTTGTCAACTTCTGCTACAGTAACATCATATAAGTAATCTCTTATCCAAGAGATTTTATCGTTAGAGAGATTGTTAAAAGCATCACAGTGAACTGCTAAAGGTTCTAAAACAGGATTCAGGGGGGAGGGTGCCTGAGTTAAACCTCTCACCATCCTAAATTGTGAACTCAAATTCACAAATGCAATACATGCAGAAAAGAAGACTTTCTTCACTGCACATATTGTCACATTATAAGAACAAAGATGTACTCTGTACATTTCTTGTCAGGCATAAAGTTGAGTTTTCCACCATTTGCACTCCAGTCATCATCCTTTCTGTTTCATCCCCCTTAGGACCTCTGTATACCAAGGGGCCTGATTAGTAACAGGTTGGAAATGAAGTTTGGGAGCAATCATGTCAATAGCCCTAGTCAGATCTTGGTTCCATCTATTGACCAGTGTTTTGACAGAATCATTGACGGTAAAAGCCATAAATCTCTTTAAGGTTTTCTGGAATGCTAAAGGATCCATTAGCCTTCGAGGGCTGGCTGTCTTAATAGGTCCGCTACACTAGATAGTAGCTGTGATACTAACTCTGACCAGAAAATGATCTGTCCATGACAACTCAGAGGTATTAATCACCTCTGCCAACAAATCTGAGCTAAAAACAGCATCAAGGGTGTGACCTGCTGAATGTGTGGGCCCTGAAACCAGTTGGGATAGGCCCATGTTTGTCACAGATGCCAGGAACTCCCAAGCAACACCTGACAGACTGGTCTCAAACAGGATGTTGAAGCTGCCCAAGACCAAAAGTCTGGGAGATTCCAACACCAGTACCAAGACCAGTTCCCTGGGCTTGGTTAGGGAGTCTATTAGGCAGCAGAATGGACAGTACACTAATCCCCATACTCTCACTGGTCTTTAAGCTCAGGTATACACATATAATGTGGTTCAGCTCCCTAATGGATAATCTGATCAGGTTAAGATGGTATTTACAGACTACAGGTACTCCACCACCACTCCACACACTTTCCCTCACCTGCTCACTAACACAGTACCCCACTAGGAGAACCTGTGGCCATGTTGGGCTGCTATCATAAGTTCCTGAGGATAGCAAGACAACTGGAAGGTAAGAAAGGTGTTAAGTATCTCTCACATTACACTCAACAATGAACAATAACACTAAATACAAATTACACAATTAATCAGCACATTAATACAACTCTAAGAATCACTAAAGAATATTTGGCAGTACAGTCCTCCCTCCACCTTTGTGGAATTTGGACTTCATGTTATTGTTCATTGTTGAGTGTGATGTGTATAGGAAATGAGGTAGCAATACAAGTTGTCCAGGTCAGAGGCAGATACAGTGATGGCGGTGTTGTGTGTCATTATAGAGGAAAGAGAGAGAGATACTTACTTGATAGTTATCTTTCCATCCTTGGGAACTTGGAGAGTGGACCAGGTCAGCCACAAAACCTCACCTTGCTCTTCTGTAATGTTGGGCCAGTTAAAAACAAGGTGTGTTCAATCTGTGATCTCTTTACTGATGAGGGGACTGACCTGGCATGCTTTACAGGAACTTGGCTGAGAGATGATAGCAGCAAGGGAATGGGAGGGTGAGCACGGCGGTGAATTATTCATGTATTTTCCACTTTCATGAGGGTTCTGCATCCCGAACCCTCATGAAAGTGGAGATCCCACTGTAAACCTCATTAAATAAAATAAGGCTAACTCCCAGACAACTATCACTGCTTATGAGATTGCAGTCTTATTCCTCTTCTCCAGACACAAGCTGTCCACTACAGAAGTCAAGTGCCCTCCCAAACACACACTCCATGGATTCTTAATTGATTTCACTAGGAAGAGTCAATCTGCATGTTGTGTGTCAGACTGCACATGAAAATCTATTCTCCGTTGAAAAGAATAGGGACACATATATGCAGACACACAAAAGGGTTGTGTGGAAGAAACTCTGATTTGATTTAATTTTTACAGCTAGGCAAGTGCCTGGAGGTAGTTGAAGTGATTGACTCCTATGTCAGTGGGATGGCAAATCTTTGTGCCTTAGTCTGAATTTTAAATTACCTATATTTGTCAGCATATAAGACACAACCATGTATAAGATGTACCCCATTTATACACTGGCAAATACTAAGACACACCAGTATATAAGACACATCCCATTTTCAAACAGTATTTTTCAAGAAAAAAAGGGAGTCTTATACACCAGCAAATACAATAGCTATTGAAGGTACTAAACCCTATCCCACCACTAGATTCAGCACCGTGGACATCTCCTTTCAAGGTTGGACTGAAACCCAGAGTAGATTCTCTGATTCATTAACAATGAAGCCTGAACATTAGTATGGTTCAGCAACTGAAGTGATCATCTTTATCTTCCTTCTCTACAAAATTTTACTTGCTGATTTTTTTTCCCTGAAGATTTGATAGGACTGAATCCTGTCTGCTACTTTTATTGAAACCCACAACACTGTTCTCAGCAACATGATGCTCTCCAGCCAGTTCAGAGAGTGTGGCAAGCTGCTACTCACATTTCATTGAATGGCTAGCAGAGAAAGATGATGCACTTCAGTATAACGTTGTTGTGTTACCCAGGGGAGGCTTGGTTGCCTTCCCATCTCGTTTCACCAACAAACATCTTTTTATTGATACAAGCCTCTGGTCTTTAACTGGATGTGGCAGAAGGGTCTTTGTTTTTAACAAAATAGTCTACACTTGTTATCTTATGTTTTAAAATATTGTAACATGATTGTTTATTAAATGTTTTTATAAAATATTTGTACCATCTTTTATCTTAACTAGAGCCAGCATAGTGTAGTGGTTTGAACATTGGACTATGACCCTGGACACTTGGTTTGATTCCTGACTCAGTCATGGAAACCTACTTGGTGACTTTGAATGTGTCACACACCCTCAGCTCCAGAAAACCCCATGATAGGTTTACCTTAGGGTTGCCATAAGTCAGAAATGACTTGAAGGCAAACAGCAACATCTTGCCCAAGTTGCAAAACTGATGTAGATTAAAAGACAGATCAATTGAAGATATTTTGAAAGACTAGAGACCATTCATGGATATTTGAGCAATAAGAAATCTAATGAGGTAATAATCTGTTGTTATAATTATTAGTAATTCTAGTAAGTTCAATGTCTAGATCTATAATGGTAGAATAACACATGGGATATTAATTATTCTTTTCTTTTCATTATAGTTGGTATGAGGATGGGGACAGAGTTCTTTTGTATGTTAGTCCATGTAGTTACATGTACAGTGAAGTTAGGATATGTTAAATGTAAGTGATGAGTCTTTTAGCAATGGGTTGTGCTATTACATATGTTTTTGATTTAGTACAGTCTGATTTAGCTTAGGTTTAGTCTTAATTATACACGTATAATGTTTGTTTGTGTGTGGTTTGCTTCTTTTCTTCTGTTCATTCTTTTTCTTCTTCCTGCGGTTATGGATTGGTTGGTTGGTTTCTTCTGTTAAAATTAATAAACATTAAATGTTTTAAAAAAAGAAAAAATAAGGAATGGAATGGAACAAAACACACATCTCACATAATTAAGGTAATAGGAATAAGGCAATAGGGATAATCTCCCCTATTTTTGAAACCCTGTACTGTAGCCACTGCTTTAGTACAAAGCTTGCCACTAGAGTCAGCTACCCATGCAAATATCATACAATTCTGGCAAGAATTTTTTTTAGCTAAGGTGTCAGCAGATGGCTTTGTGTTTGTTTCAAAATCAAAATGTAAATTCACTAAGCACAAAACTTCTATGCCTCTTTTCTTTGTCACATGGCAAGCAGTCTTCCTTCATTGCCTGCAGATGTTGTTCATTTTGGGGTGGGAGGAACATTGCAGCAGAAGGTTCGTTTCCAGTGATAATGACTAGGGGGCACGAAAATTGGGTTTGCCAAATTGAAATTAATAGTTGGATCCAAACTGAATCAGTCAGCCATCAGACTGGTCAGAGGTAAAACAACTTGTGTTGCTTTATTCTTGTGGTGGATGTACATATTTCTTTTTGAGCTTTGGGGGGGGGGTATTTATTCTGAAATAAGTCAGTCCTCTGTGTTCAACAGCACTGAATCCCAGGCAAGAGTGTAGCTGGGGGCTGGGAAGCAAAATGAGAGTCTTAAGACTCCAGTTAGTAATTCTGTGCCTTCATTTCAAATTTTAATTCCATCTCCAAATTTCTAGCATTTCAGAAAGTGAGGTGCTGACTATCACTCACACCTTGGTTTCCTGTTTACTGTACTCACATTCCCCCATGTAAGTTTGCCTGTCCCCATTTTTTCCCCCATAACTAAACTCTATTCCTAAGTGTGCAAGTTCCTACAATGCTAGAAATGTGGGAACGGAAGCAAAACTTAACAGGAAGAGTAGAATTCTTATTTGGGAGGAATTAATTTCCTCATTTTGCTCCTCTGCTTCTGTGCTACTCTTTCTGCAATCCAAGTAAACTCAGAGGACTTCAGTCTGCACTTATTAAGCAGGAACAATCTTTCCCAATTTAAAAAAAAAAAAGGAAAATAAAATTAAACCCTTCTTCAATGAAATGGTTTAAACAAGGGTGGGAAATGTGTAGCTCTCCAGATATTGTTGGACTGCATTTCCCATCAGCTCTAAACAGCAGAGGTGATATCGGGAGGTGATGGGAGTTGCAACCCAATACAAGATATTTTTTCCATACCTAACAAGGAAAGGGGTTTCTGTATCCTTCTGTTAATGTACCCTATTTAAAGCCTTATCAAATACTACTTAATTTTTTTTCACCTTAAGAAGTCTCCAAAAGTTCAGTTTCAGTGTCAGAGGTAGAGCAGGTAAAATTATTGTCATTGAGGCAAATGGCTGTGAATAAATACATTGGAAAGAACTGTCACCATTGACAAAAGAAGAGCAATGGTGTGAGATTCTGGCCCTTTCCGCACGAGGCGAGTGAATTGCTCCGTGCTGTTACTCAGTGCTTCTTCGTAGCTCGAAGCAACACAGACTCTCCCTTCAGCCCTTCTGCAGGGCTCCTCCATTTGGTCCAGGGCGAGTCGGAGCAGTGCAAGGTCTGTAGACCCGCACTGCTCTGTCTGAAAATGGTGGCTTCCTGTTCTTCGTGGGTCTGGACCAACCGCTGATGCTGGCCACGCCCACAGCCTGCCCTCCACTGATCGCAGGCTTGCATTGGTGCAAGCCTGGTCATCTGCACAAGTAAGGAAGAATGCAGTGGCATGCTCCAGAAGATTGAAAGACCAGATTTTTCTGGTCTTCACTTAGCACATTGGAGGATCACTTGGGGACATCTTGGATTGGACTAAGGTGAGGAACTAAGGTAAATAGTCTGAACCTAGTCCGATCCAAGGTGCGGATGACCTCCGTGACAGGATGTCTTGGCCTGTTTCAACTTCCTGGTGTGGAAAGGGCCTCTATCTGTTGCACAGAGAAGTAACAGGATTTTGAAAGCACAAAGGATCAAGCAGGAGTGTTCCTGAGTAAAATGAGGTAACTATCTTATCACTGAAATAGAATAACAGCCCAGTGCTCTGCATGTCCACAAGTGTCTTCAAAGGGACACACTCACATGTAATGGTGTATAGGACTGTAGCCTAAGAATACATTTGGACATGAGAGTCCAGCATGGGTCTAGACTATCTGAAGGGCCATATATCTCTATATAAGTGCCTGCCAACCCTCTGAGATTTCTGATAGAGGCCTTTCTTTTGGTCTTTCTTTATAGGCATGTCTGATGGGAATATAAGCCAAGGCCTTCTCAGTGGCTGCTCTCAGGGTTTGAATTTCCCTTTTCAGGAAGGCCAGAATGGGTCCCTCCTTGTTGTCCCTCCAGCTCAAAACCTTTCTCTTCCAGCAGGGTTTTAGGATGGCTGCAAGGACTTTGAACAGTGATGTTCTACTGCTTTTTTAATGGCATCTTTTGCCTTTTTAATAGATTTGCTTTCATTGGTTTAAATTCTATAGAAAGTTTCACTGGATTTTAACAAATTTTGGAGCTTTTTTTAACTTACATGTTTGTATGCACTTTTACCTGTGTTTGTTATAATTTTGTAAGCCATCTTGAATTCCTGACTTTCAGAAAAAGATGGCATATGTGTAGAGGTTTGAGCATTGGACTATAGCCATTTCTGCACTAGCCTGTTATAGTGCTATGATTCCACTTGCAACATCCTGTGGAATCCTGGAGTTTGCATTTCGGGAGGGACCGGCTGAAAAACTCACCAGGTGACCTTGGGCAAGTCACACTTTCTCAGCCTCAGAGAAAGGCAAAGGTAAACCTTCCTCTTAACAAACCTTGCCAAGAAAACCCTGTTCTAGGTTCACCTTAAGTTTGCATTGAGTCAGAAGCAACTTGAAGGCACACAATAATAACAACAAAGTGAATTAATAGAGGTAGCAATAACTACTACTACTACATGCACAGCATGTCTTCTTTACCAACAAGTGACCAGAATCAGGCTTCACACATCTGAAAATTTGGCTGATGGCTTCTGTGACAAAAGACATTCCCCAATACACAAGCATCACATGTTTCAAATTTATAAGGCAATACATCTTTTTTGTTTTGGAAAAGTTACAGGAAACCAGTTGACCTGAAGTTTCTATTGAAAGTTTAAAACCATTATAGTTCTGTCTATTCTCCACTATTTCAAAGTAAAATTAGAATCTGCATATAGTTCATCCCCAGAGCTTATGCATATTATAGCCCAGAACTGTGTTTTACTGTTTGTTGTTAGAGAACCATGACGATGGAAACACAAAAAATGGAGAGAAAGAAAATGGACTATAAATAAAGATATTAACCACACTTGCAAGCTTCCATATTCTTTCAATATGGGACACTCTCACAGTTAATTACAGCTTGTCACTGCAGTATATCTAAAAGAAGTTAAGCAAGTATGACCTTTATTATTCAGATTAAGTCTATTATATTTGTGCATGGCTGTGCTTGATGTAAAATAGCTGCAGCTAATATTAGACATATTTAACAATAATGAATGTGAGCCTTATTAAGCCCAATAGCCTTATCCTGTAATGGTACTAAATTTGGAACTTTTCTGCATTGTAGTTCAAGGAGCTATTCCTGTATATTTGAACAGAGATTGAACCTAATCATTCTTCCTCAGGAAGGGAGATTCCTTCCTGATGCTTAACTCCAGACCCCAGCTTCCTTCTCCAGGATGCTGAATTTGACTGATAGCATCTAACATATTCCTTACAACATGCAATATATTGGGTTCAGCGTGGGCCTTCCTGATGTGACCTAGCCCTTTGCTGCAGAGCATCCTGTACGTAAAACTATTGTGTGCTCTCTGTTAGGTATAGGAAACTGGACTGGGTGAGTACTGTGCTGAGTAAGAAAATAAAGAGTATCTTATGTCAAAGTAGCTGCAGGCTAGCAGCTGGATGCTGGAGCAAGACAAAGATCAAAATATTTGACTCAAAATAGAGGCGGGGGAGGGATGAATTTGAATGACAAGCAATAAAACAGCATCTTTTAGCTGATTCCTGGCCACACACACACACAAAATGAAGCTGGCAAGGATGTCTTATCTTTTTCACAAACACTTTTTTTATTAGTTTATATCCTCTCCATTCCTACCATATTATCAATAGTATATTACACTTGAAAAAATAAAGAATAAGGATTGCAACCTATAGCAACTATACTTGTGAGTTTGTACTGGTATTCTCCATGGCTCAACAATAACTTTACAATATTCTGTTGTGCTTCCTGCTGTTTTATTCTAGTTTAAAAACCTAAAGCGTTCTTATAAAAAAATATATATTTTCCCTTTTTCTTTTCATTTTTCATTTCCTTTCTCTTCTCCCTTGCTCCTTTGAATGTGGGGGCATTGCAAAATGATTTCGTTCAGCATGGGAAACTAGTGCGAAACAATAATATAAATCCAAAGAAAGACAATTCCATCTGAGTTTTCTGCACTAGCCACTAATCTGCACTATGGTGCAGATTATGTGATTTCACAGGAACAAGAAATAAGCTCTTTGCTTTTATAAAATGTGTACAATCTCCAGAACGCAGTTGTTCTACTGACAGAGGAAATTCTGTTGATAGAATCAAAAGAGTATCCTCTCTCTTTCTGTAGGATCCTTCTTGTCCTATAGTGCCCTCCTCCATTTTCTCAAAACCTGCCCCAAATTGTTAGCAAACCCTTTAAAGCAATTTTTGAGACAGTACAAAGGGCTGAGAGAGGAGAGGGAGAACAAAAAGTCCCATTGCACCAGTAACTGGGTCTAGCACAGTGTTGGCTTTAAAATGCCAATAACTATATAACGTATAAAATAGAGAATGGATATATACTGTCTTGAGTTTTCAAACCTGAGCAGGGCCATTAATGATAGGGTGACTTCGAGATCTTGCCATAAGTTGGAGTCGACTCAACTGCAATTAAGCTACAGCAACAAATATTTACATTGCACAATTATAGCCATCTGATGCAACTTCAATTTTCATGATTCCATCCTCCAGTGTCCTGAAATTTGTAGTTAGATGAAGTACTGAAAATTTTCTGTACATCAGGGATGTATGTCTAACAGCAAACTCCAAGTACTCAGCAGAATACAAAATCCAAGTTTCCATAGGTTGGAACCATAGTAGTTGAAATGGTATCAAAACTGCTACAACACTGATAGATTCATGGCCTTTTTGTATCAGTGTTGAAATGAGTGAGAGGGATTAACAATAGATATTTGACAGATTACAAGATATTTCTTATGGATGCAGGAATTGTACGGATCCAATTCAGACATCTTATTCTTTTCATTTCTGCTCATCTACACATAAAATTTCTCTCTTTCTCTCATTTTAACACAATCACACATTAGCCTATGTGTAGAAGCTGGATTTGGGATGGCTGAAGAAAATAGACAGTTTAATATTAACTTTTACATTTTAATATAATTATCATTATCTTTATCATCAGCAAATTCAGAATGTGAGCTCTCAGTTTTACATCAATGTATGTGAGAACACAGTTGGGCCCAGTACATTATTAAAATATAAGAACAACTGTTCCCAATGGGATGTGTTAATAAGAAGCTAAAACTGTTTGCATAAAGATTACAGAAAAGCAAATACATGAAAAAAATATTGCTATTCAGCCTTGTTTTGAAACAGATTTGCTTTGAAAATGTACAGATCCCTTTCATGTTCACTTTCTGAAAATATTCCGGTAAATAATTTATTGGATGGAATGTTCTTGGGAATGGTATACTGTGAGTAGCAATTGAGAAAAGTCTCACACAAGGCAAATTTTCATTTCAAACGAGTTGTATGCCACATGACTTGGGCATTCTAAACCTGAATATGAATGTATAGGCTATAATAAGGAGGTGCCAAACTGAAAGTTTTTTTTCCCACCAATAGTAGCCAGCTGAAACAATTTTTAAGAAATTGCCAATGGCCTTTTGGAAAGCCATAAGCATCTTTCTAACTTTGTGCAGTTCTAAAAGGGGAACATGAAATTATTATATAAATCGCTGCATATATTTTTTTCTCAAGTCTGACAGGCCTAGGGACCTGTCTCCTTGTGTAGTACAATGTAACTATTTTCTAGAATTCTATGGATAACCAGTGATTGGGAAAAGACCTGGAAGAGCTATAAGGGCTTCATATAGGTTTCCCCTCTCTGGACCTTTTTTAATTATGGTAATTCCTCTGGAAACCTTTCACTGATCATGTGAGGAGTAAAAATGGGGACCCAGTGACTATAGGATTTGATTTGTAAAATAGGATAGGAGTGGTATCAGTAGAGAACAAAGTAGGTAGTGGAGATTTGGAAGGAGACAGAGAAATAGATTTATACTCTGGAACTTATAGCAGAAGAGGATGAGAAGTCATTTTAATATATTTGTATTAACTTGTATTAATGCTTCTTTTTCATTTCTCTTCTCTTTTTCCTATTTCTCTTCTCTCTTTCCTGTTTTATTTATTTATTTATTTATTTATTATTTTATTTTCTTCCTTTCTTTTCTTTTCTTTTTTTCTTAGGACGCCGTTTGAGAGATACTTATTTGTTACATTGTGTCAATAGCATCATCTTTGTTCGTGTGTTTGTTTGTTTCTTCTTGTAAAATATTTATCAATAAAGATATATAAACCATAAAAAGTACGGTAATTCCCATAATGATTTGGCAAGCTGATCTGTGTAATTTAATTAAAGCCATTATGTATAGAACAGAGGGTATCTTAAGCGCCTTTTGATCTTCCTGAACTATGGTAATATTTATGGATGGATCACTACCTCTAAGGAGGCCATTCTTCATGCCTTTTCATTAAGGATGGGTAATAAAGGAATAGCTAATTGGGTTAGGCCCTGTTTCTGAAAATCTTCCCCTTGAATTCCTTGCACAAATAAAGTCTGGAAAAGACAGCTGCATTTCTTTCTCTGAGCACAGAACTGGAAGCAGCAGGATGGTGACTTTCAGAAAGGAGGAGGAGGTAACAAGATTGTCAGTTTCTAGCTCCTTCGAAATGCAGCCTGGGAAACTGTGGGAAGAAGGAAACATGTGGAGAGGACAAACCTCTGGTAACTTTAAGACAAACAAATAGAACATTGTACTACCCATGGAGAGAGGGGGAAAAGTAGGATTTATAGGCTTACAATCCCAAGAGGTCTCTCTCCTCCTTTGATATGAGATCTCGGTACTTAAATACACATACCCAAAGGCTGCTTTTACAACATCTGTGGGGAACATAAACTGGAATTCAGTAAGAGAGAGTATTCTTTCCTATGTCAGTAACACAAATGGAAGAAATAAGTTCTTAGCAAGTATATTGATTTATAAATCCCATCTCATGTTATTTGAAAACAAAGACTCATTATAGTATGATGGTACCATGCAACAAGGTAAAACAGAACCATTTCAACTCAAGGCACTTATTTTTCCAAATAACTTTGTAGAAGAAACATGACAATTCAACGTGTCCCTGCAAAGCAAAATTGTTGATATTTGGCATCCGATAGTGACAACACAAATTTGGCAAAATTCATCGTCAAAGAAGTCATGAAAGCAGATAGTGTGTCAAAGGTAGATGGCCTGTTACCCTAAGAGGTAGGGGACTTTGAGGTCCACCCATAATGCCAGCATCTCCTTAGAATTTTGGGAATTATAGTTCAAAGGAGACCTGTGAGAGGAGAGTAATAGGAGGATCTTTTCACCTGTGTATATCAGTACTGGCTGCAAAGAAGACTCCACTTAAAATCTAAACAGAGTATTTTATCTGGAATTAACAAACACACTGTTAAGAACCACACAAGGCTATTGGAAAGTGAGGCAAGAAAGATTGGATAGAGAGAGGGTGGAAAAGGTGGTAGTTACCAATCCTGAAGCAGAAGGTTGAAGTGGTGTGGCTCCTCAGACAGAGTGTCTGAGGAAGAACGTTCATCTGGGGTACCACATGCAGTGCAACATGCCTAATATGCTACAATGTACTACAATTTTCTGAAACTAGAGCTGGGGTTTTTATTTTCTATTTCCTGCCCTGAAGGAGGGTGTGTGGACAAAGTGGTAATGACTTTCTCACAGGGTTGGCAAAGGAGTCCAGAATGGGTTGATTACCTTCACTCTAGGTGACAAAACATTGATGGGAGTCATGACAATCTCTTAATGTTTTGGTCAGGTATGAATAGGGAAGGTTTTCATAGGATATGCTCACAGTAGGGTCCCTGATTATTTCACCTTGACAGTTTCTCCTTCTATTGTTTTTGGGAGTGCTCATAGCTTGCAGTTTTGAAGAGATTATCACAAGCCCTTTAACATCAGGCTTTCCTACTTAATCCTCTTTGAATTTCTGACCTGATCATGTCTGAGGTCATCCCGACCTGGAAACGTGCTTAAGGCCAGTGTGCTTTCAAACATGTGTTTCAGCCAAAAACATGTCCAAAAATATGTCCAATTATGAAAATAGCACATCCAACAGAGTCAGAGTATATGGTGTGGTAACAGACCTATCTGCCCAGAGACAAGGCAGGACAGAGATATAAACAGAGAAAATCAGAGAGAAAATATATTACAGGGACATAATTAAATAGCCTATAAGTCCAACCCAAAGAGACAAATTGCTCTGACCAAAGAGCAGGGGCAGGTTCTAAGCATAGCACCTACTGAAGAATCATTAATTTCTAAGATCACTTGATTGACCATGGCAGGCAGCTTATTATGTCTTGTAGACTTTAGTGACAGCTGTCAAGACATTGCAGTTAAATGGCTTGAAATACTTGACTTTCCATTGGAATCTGACTATTACTGGTTTGAGAACCATAGCATTACCCAGAATGATGTAGCCATTTTAGCAGGTGGCCTTGAATCTGCTAAGCTAGACTTCTGGCCATAGGTGCACAGGAGAACTCTGCCTCATTGTCAATGCTGAAGTAAGTTTCCACTACCAGTTTAGACAGCTTTGGTTCATGACACAGTGGAAGATTATCTTGACCTTTGCCTCTAGCATCAAAGTATTCTGAGCCAGTCCTGATGGTGTCCAGTCATATATTAGTCAGAGGAAACAATATGAGCACACTGGTAGTGTTTGTACTGAGACTGTTAGTAGCAAATCTTTACATATTCATACACTCACTAGATAGTACTAAGTGTGTTACTGCTGATAAATCTCATTTCCTTATTTCTATAACAGTGAGTATGGGGATAAATGTGGAACAGAGTTCAAAGACTATAAAGCCTAGATACCTGAAACTAGGCATGGATATTAAGGAGAATGTGCATCTCAGGGTATGTGAACCTCAGGAGTGTTTTTTTTTTTTAAAAAAAATTGATATCAATAATCTTAAATTAATCTGTCGTCTGCAGTATCAATTGAAGACAATAAGTGACCAAACAATCTAAATATATCTGCAATCTATGGTACCATCTTCACCCACTAGATGGCAGACTTCTCTAATCAAGATACAACTGTTATTCGGGACAATAGCTTCTCTTAAAAAATGAGATTCTATTAAAAGTCAGCTTGTCAAAACACTAAAAAGAGACTAGCAAAATTGCAGCAGGAGTAACTGGCACAACAGAGCAATAGACAAAGCAAGAAGGCTGCATTGAAAGCAGTTGAAATTCTGGAGCAGGAGCATTAAGATGAGAAGCAAACAGAAGATCAGTGGCTGCATCCAGAACAAGTGAAATTCAAGGAAAGCAGCTTGAAAAATGAGAAACAAACACTGTGGGAAAGGATCCAGAGCAGCAGATACTCTAAAGAAGAAAGATTCAAAAGCAAGCAACTACAAACATACAAAACAAGGTGCAAACATCTTAGATTATGATGTAAAGTCAAAGGCTTTCACGGCTGGAATCCATAGGTTGTTGTGGATTTCCCAGGCTTTGAGGCTGTGTTCTATTAGCATTTTCTCCTGAGGTTTCGCCTGCATTTGTGGCTGGCATCCACAGATGCAGGTGAAACATCAGGAGAAAATACTAACAGAACATGCCCTCAGAGCCTGGAAAACCCACAACAACCTATCTTGGATTACGTTCTGGTTTATTAATTACCCTTGACTCAGTATTTGCAATCAAATAAAAAAAGAACCTTGACATACCAAGGTTCAATAGCCTCAGATGAATGAAAAACACCCCACAAGCAGACAGGAAGAATGTCTTCAGGATCCAATGTGTCTAAACTTGGCATCTCCATAACACTGATGGAAACTTTGCATATAGAATGTCTATTCTAGTCATGGTGATATAACTCTCAACAGTGCTGAATGGCCTAGAATTGTTAAATGCCTTACATGTAGAACAAGGAACAACTTTTCATCATACCATATGTACTCAACCAGTTCCTTTCTGTCCAAAAGGTTGACTCAGTAGGGAAAAGAGCAGGAAGACTTATTTATATACTAACTGGCCACCAAATTTTTAGAAAAGAACGTCAGATTCCAGGCATTGCAAGCTGTAACTAGACTTTTAGATCTCATTTGATCTATTGTATATTAGTATTTTCTATCCCTATTTTATTAACATGAAATTTGCATTGTTTGTTTTTAAGCTGCATTTGATCCAATTCTTTGATTCTCTGGGCACTGAGGAAATGAATGATGATAATATTAACAGTGAAAAGACTGAAAGCTCATGGTACATAAGCCAAGATCTTTCCATATTCCATACCGCATTTTGTATCTCCTTACTGCAAAAGAAACCTTTCATGTAACAGGAATTGTAGCACAAGGGGAGACTGACCTCACCCAGGCAAAGAAGTGAAAATATGATTGCTCCAGTGTAGTCAGTTCAATGTCACTAAAATAGCCAAAGGCAAATTGTGACCCATTTAAAGTGCACGTCTAAAGAGGTGTAATTAATTTTCCTTATCTGATTGTTCAAACTCAGTAGAATGAACATACTTTTTTTGCAGAGTCTGGCAAGTGGATTCTGGCAGTTATGCTCCCAAAAATATAACTTTCCAAGCTCTGTTCACACACGTGGTTGTGGCTGCATGCTCATTAATTTGTGCCGACTAATGTAATATTATTGGTGTGTATGTATGCCTCCATTAGTTGCAGATGATAGCCTATTTTTGCATTTAGATTAGCTATGACATCTAATTGAGTTGTAAGTGAGCTACATCTGGCTGTCCAAGCTGAGCTAAGGGAGTGTTTTAGAAAGTGACTGTTGAGAGTGATAGAGATCAGTCCATCAGGCCTGCCCTTGGTGCCTTATGCAGCTCAGGACAATAAAATCAATCCAATGCAATTAAGCAATAATTTCATTATGGGAAAGATACGGTAAAGCAAATGACGCCCCTTGCATTGCTGATAAGCAGCACACATACATACTACACATCAATATGGCTTGTTATTTTAGCCAAGCTGGCAATTCCCATATTGCAAATATATTGCAAATTGTATCTACAGGAGTTTTCTATGGTAATTGTTCAGGTTAAAACACGTCCTTTTTCTGTCTTGGTGAATTACAGCTTGTGAGCCTTCCTCATGAATGTCCCTTTGATGAAATAGGAGGAATTAATTCTTCCCAATAAGATACATGGGCCAAAATCCTACATCACAGTCTATGTTGCAGAAATACAACTAAATTCTGTTAGTGAATTCCAAAGATGCACATCCAGGCACTGGCAAGAGCATTACAACACACATTGGGTGTTTCTGATGCACATCAGCTGTATCTGATGTGCATGGGGCACTTCTGAGGCACATTGGGCACTTTTCATGCATATCAGACATTTCTGAGGCACATCAGGAACTTCTAATACACATTGAGCACTCCTGCTACACTCTGGCACTTCCTAGACAGTGTCCACATGAGCATTAGGAGTGTCTCTGTTCATGCTGGTGCCCATTGCACATTGGCTCTGTGATGCATTAGTCACTCTGCTGGCCACCATTCTGCAGTGGGTACCTGTACACTGTAACATCATGGGAGCACCTCAATGAATATGAAGGCTGTGGAACTACTCAGTTCTATTGCCCATACATGTAAGTCCACTTACAAAGATGTAAGTCCCATGCTGAATTCCAGTCTTGTTGGCTGACTTTGATGAGAACCAAATAAAAATAGCAAAGTTTAACTGTGCACTCTCCACAGTGTTTAATTGCTACCACTTTTAGAGTCCAGAACTTTGATTAAAGTCTCTGTAAAGAGTTCTCATTAACTCAAGGCAATTTATTCATCACCTTGGCCCATATCAGGAATGTTTAGTACACTGATAACTTCACTCAGCTGAGCTTATTTTTCAGTGGTTTGTTCATATCAAATCAGTCTTCATTTTATTATGCCCATATTACAGTAAGTTTTGAAAAAAAAAAGTTATCAATTTATATTGAATCATAGGTGGAAAACTTGTTACAGACCAGAACATCCCAAAGTGATCATATTTATTACAAGAAAATTCATTGCAAAAGTTAATATTTGTATGATTTTTTAAAGAAATGAAAAAATAAGGGAGTAGGTTTCATCTTTTATAAGAGTAAGAATAGATTATTCTTTTTTCTCTCCTCCATTTTCCATCTTCTAGCATTTGTTGCAACTGGAAAGCACAATTTTGGATAGGCAGATGTTAAAATAACCTGACATTTGGTTGTATCCAGAATGTGTTGAAAAATTGCCCATTTGTGTAGTATATGGTATAATGTTGAAATTGTGACCATGCTTGTGTTCCATGAAAAGAAAAGCTGTTACTGTGCTTGGGTGAACAATTTTGTTGGTTGGGGGGGAGAGAATATCATTAAAGATAACAAAAAAGCAGGCATGAAATTCCATACATGCTCCAGAGAGATCACCAAAACAAAAAAAACAAAAAACAACCTGTTAAGTTCTGACTTTCCCCTTTAAGCATAAGGAAAGGACAGCTTTGTGAATCCAAAGGAGGGACGGGGTGATACACATGTATGTTTTAAATTATAAATGAAGATGCTCTTACAGATATAGAAGCACTATGTGTGCATCAAAAACACTGTACTGATGTAAGGCCCCGCTTTGGGGGTCCCCAATACCAGTATAGTTTGGATGGGCACCATACCTAATTGGCATCATATGTAGTTGGCAACACATTTTATTGGCTCTGACATCAAATTCAAGCCTGAAAGGTGACAGAGGTCAAACTGAGCGAGGGAAAGAATTTGACTGTAAATGTGAGAAGCATAGGTCAACTCCAAAATTCCTCCAGGTAAGACTGAGTATTTGTCAGGCAAATACACACCATTCCTGTGGATAATAGGCTTAAATAGAAGCTGGAATTTTCCAGGGAATCCAATTGTGAGGAGCCTACCAGGACACTGATTGACAGATATCCATCCCTTGTACACCTAGATTCTTTCCTCTTTCCTCACAGCACCCACAATAGACAGCTATTACAACATCCATCATGTCTTTGCCAATCAAAGCACTAAGCCCATCAACAGGCGAAAGATTCATTGTCCACAACAGGTTCCTTTTGTCTTGCATCTGGAACCTTCCCAGCCACAAGCCATTCTCAGGGTACAAATACCCCTGATTTGAGGAGGCCCAGTGCAGTTTCTTGAAGATCTACCCATCACTTTGTCCATCTGGCTCCTGAATGAGAACTGCCCTTAGGTCCTACCTAAGCCAAAATACATTTCTGCTCCTCACTACTCTTCTGGACTGGTAATTATAAATCCTCCCCAAATCCCTCAGCCTCTCTATAATTTTTCCTCCCTTTCTCTTTCAGCTAGCTCTTGTGTGAATGTGTGATTGTGTGTATCTTGTGTGCATGCATGAATGAATCCCCCTCAATAAAATCATTTTATTAGACAATTTTGCTTGGTTTTTGGCTTGGCCCCCATAAAAATTGGGTTTAAAGATTTAGCTGGGTTACCCGGCCTCTTGTAGTGCTACAGCTTGTGCTCTGGCTAATTCCCATTCCCCATTATTTGGAGGACATTGAGGTGTCCCCCACAGGACCCCAGAAATCAGGGTAACACTGCGTCAACAATATTCTTACCATATGAAATATTTGATGATCAACCATGAAATCATAAGACACAGGAAACTGGGTTAAATAAGGGCCACTTTATTTGACCTGTTCTATATAAGTTGCATTGGCCTAGAAATGAAGCAAGAGCAGGGAAGCTACCTGGTGTAATTCCAACTGAGGCCAGGGGTCACCCTATGCCTACCTTCTCAGTCTTCCCTTGGGTGAAACACCTCAGCCCCAAAAGCAATCCAAATGCTTGGGTTGCTCCCCAGCTGGCCATAATTGGAAGGTAACCCAGAAGACTCCCACCCAAGCCATAGAACTCAGCAAGGTTAGCCTCAAGGGTAGCCTCATCCACCCACCCATCCACCTCCTGCAACAAGGGACCCTAAAGAGGGAGTTCCACAGCTCTACCCTACACCAAAAGGATGCCAAAGGTGTACACCAAAACCTTATATTCTGCATCTGCTACTTGGCACAGAGAAGTCCCTTTCCCTCACCAGGCTGGCCAACATGGCCCTTACCCCCTGCTGCAAATTCAATATATTCCCTTATTCTGACAGATTAATGCCATCAGCACTGTAGAGCTCTGGGCAGCAGGAAACTATATTAGAATGTGCCCCAAACCCCTGCCCTCAGGATTGTGAAGCTCCCTTTTCACTGTCCTGCAGACATGATCAAGGTGCTTCAGATTACTCACCCCTCCCCAAACTTGTAAGGGCAAAATGGCAGCAAAAAATAAGGGAAACTCCAAGTCAATCACTTTTTATAAGCTGGAAATCACTCAAAGCCTCTAAAAGAAGGGCCTTGCCCTCCAGCAAGTCCAAGTCATTCTCACTAGTGTGCTTCTTAAACAAAAGAGGCAACAAACTGCTCCACTGGAAGTCTCTTCTGCCAAGCCACTCCATAGTAGCAACAGTGCTCTAACCAAGTGAACCCCAAAAGAATGGGTGCCAGACTTAACCCCAGGTAAGCCCAAACACAGCACAGTTTGTCGCACAGATCCAGGTAAGCATTTTACTTACAAGAGTGCAAATGGATACTTTCATAGGCCAAAACCTCTCTACATTGATCCATTTTTAAGTGAGAATATTTTGTCTTTTTTATAGGTTTTTCAGAATCAGATCAACTTTTCTTGTTGATGTTGTCAATCCTAACCTAATTGCTTTTGTTTTATTTCATTTTATTTTCCACATTATTTTCTTCATGTTTGTACAATACATCAGGCATTTAAAAAAATTTGTGCGTAATTTTCTTGTTGCAGGATTTTTCTCTCCCCCACAAGACCATGGGATTTTCACTGATTCTTTTGAGAGACCTTCAAGAGCAGTTTTACACTGTGAATTTTGCAGTGGTGTAGTGAATTAATTTATATTTCTCCTCCAACAGTGAATTTTTCCCCCAGTGTGTTGAACTATATTTACAGAGACTCTAGCACAGGTCAACTAGATTATGAGGTCCCTATTTTCAAATAAAGTTTCTAACCCTTATGGCTGCAAAGATATGTTTGAAAGCATATGGGCAGCACCTGCCAACATCTCTCAGAAGCTGAGTGTATGACTAAGATTTCCAATAGCTGAGAACACGACTTCAATTCCCTGCATAGCCTATTGCTTCCCTTCCCTCCTAGATGAGCAAAAATGAAAACAAATGATACCAAATAGCAAACACTGCAAAACAAATTATGTAAAATGAGCCACATTTTGCAAATGGGCTCAATATTTTTAAACTGCAATCATCTTAGGACAAGGAATGGATTACAAGTAGCAAGTAAATAGTTTGTATTTGCAACTATCTGCTTCCATGTTCTTGCTATCTCTCAGTAAGGCCAGAGAGAGATTTGCCTGAAAACCTCTTGATATCATCGCACAAGCGATAACAATTGGATAATCATTTTCTACTGCACCAATTACAGAATTTACAAGGCCTGTGTTATCCTGTCAGCACCAGAGAACTAATCTGCTTGGAACAACCTGCTGTTCACCATCTTTGTATGTTCTCTGTACTAAGCAACACGAAACATCTGCCCTGGTGCAATTCTGCTGCTGTTTGTTCACTGGCATTGGATGCTGCTGCAATGGCTTTTATACATGGACTGCTACTCCATTTCATTTATTCCCAGGAACCTGTAGGGGGTGAGATTTTCCTTTTGTTTACATTACAAACAGACCCACTCCTACTTATTCATTCTGTTTTGTCTCAGTCTGTTCTAACTATTAGTCTCCTCTAACTCTGTTTTTAATTGGCTGGTAAATGGCACAACCAACCAACAAATCTTTCTGAGCTTATTTTTAGGAGCAAGGTTTGACAGCTGTCCACGACTTGACTGTGTTCTCCTTCCTCCATTCCAGCTGATGCAATGCATCCCGGGTGGTGGTCTGACAGAATAAACATTGTCAAGATTTTGCCATTCACTGCCTTTTAGCTGGAGAGTAATTTTGCCTCTCTGCACTCTGTGGTTTGCTATGGAAATGGAGACATGCTGCAAGGGGTGATGGACAGTCCTACTGTGCATAGCTAACAGGTGCCACACAGATGGATTTCCCTGCCCCATGCCCAGTCCAGAGGGGCTGTCAAAGTCTTTAGCCCTGATTTTTTTATGATGACTTCTCAGCCCACAGGAAAACATGTACTATGTCCTGATTGCAGTGGGGTCGGGGGTGGGGGAGAGGGAAATTCTCTATAAATGGTTTTCTGAACAAATGATTAGGCTTCCATGCTCGGTTCATTAAAAACCGAGGCTACGATATTAAGTGCAGTCCAAAGAAAGTGAGACTTGGTGGATTATGGCTAATTTCCAAGTAAACACATTTTGAATGTAGTTGCAACTCCCATTTTTTTAAGTATACATTCCCATCAAAGTTTACATAAAGCATTTATTCTGGATTTGTAGAAGTGTGTACTTCCTTCCCAGCGAAGTAGTGCAAGTGTTAATCTTCAACTCAATGGTGCAAAGAAGTGGAGGGGTGTTGAAGAGCAATGCCAGTTTTGAATGATGGTTTTGTTTGCCTCTCAACTCCGATCACTTGCTGAACCATGAAACCATAACAAAAAGACTCAACTTTTCTCAAATTTATCATCTACAAAGAGGTGTTGTTGTTTTTTCCTCCTGCAAAGCAATTTTATTTATTTTCAGTTTTCCAGTCTGCTGCAAAAATTGGTTGACTGTTTGTTCTGGTCTTATTAGCTCTGAAAGGACTGGTTGAATTTTCAGACAAAGCATTGCTTATTCTTCTCATCTTGGATTTACAGAGGGACACCAATGCAAAGGTTGTATAGACACAGTAAAAAAGAAAGCAGGGAGAGCTCCTTGCAGCATATAATCTCCTCATGTAATAACATGTGGGTGGGTTTGGGTAAGCATCAAAGCTGCTGTGAACTGTTCACCTCCAGAGCACACTAGAACAAAAATCCCTTCTACATTCACAAACTCAGAGATATTTTCCCATGAAGAAAACACTTCAGCACAAAAACCTGACTGTGCCAATTAAAATGGGCCAAGGAGTCTACATACTGGAAAAAGAAACTTCCCTGATGACAACTGTGTCTTTCTAAGCACATTTATACATGGATTGCTTCTTCAATCCATCCTTTGCTGAAAGCAAGGCCATTTCCATACTACACTGTTATAGCACTATTATTCCACTTTCAACATCCTGTGGAATTCTGGGGTTTGTAGTTTACTCAGCCCAAAGAGCTTGCTGGCTGAGAATTCTAAATACCCCTCCTTAAACTGCAAACCCCAAGTTTCCATAGGATGGTAAAAGTGGAATAATAATAGCACTAGCACAGTGTAGTACAGAAATAGCTCAAGATTTCAGACCCATGGTAACAGCAATGGGGAAACTGTGGTCATCCAGATGTTGTTGGAACACATCTTCCATTTTCCCTGATTATTGGAAACTTGGTTAAGACTGAGAGAAATCAAGATTCAACAAGATCTGGGATGCCACTGGTTTTTCACTACTGCTTTACAGCACCAAATCCTGACACCTTAACTTACCAAGCCAAACATGTGCCCAGGTTTAAGGCACATAAGTGCCTGAGTTTTAAGATCCACGAAGGAAGACCATCTTTCAGTCCCACCACTTTCATGGGCATATCTGGTGAGGACACAAGTGGCTGGTCCCAAACTATGAAACTCTCTGCTGAAGGAATCTAGGCTGGCTCCTTCCCTGCTCTTCCTCCATCAGCATTTTATTTGAACAAGCATTTGGCAATTAAATGGCTCTGTGAGAAAGTCTTTAATGGAATGTGTGTGCTGCACTTTTGTGTTATTCTTGTCAGAGTTTTAAATTATTTTATATATTTTTAAGTATTGATGTTTCAATATGGCAGCTTAATGGTTTTTTTAAAAAATATTACTAATTTTTAATTCAAATATCCTGTTTTAATTTATGTATGAACCATTTTGGGTCCTCTTTGAGAGGAAGGTAGAAAAATAAATACATACATACATATTTATTTATTACTGGCGTTGCCTGGGATTTTATTTTCTCACAGGTAATACTTGTTAGAAATACCTTAGGAATTACCTTACCTTACCTTAGGAGTTAGTTGAAATACACAGACTTGAGATTCTATGTCTCTAATTCCCCAAACTGTATTTTCCACTATCTGTAACTTTTGCTCATATTTCCCAATCCAATCTGTATTCAGAGTTATTAACATCTGTTGGGTTCCTGAGGGAATATACTGCCCTCCTTCTTGCTGTTAGCCCTCATCTCTATAGCAACCAGCCTGAGATCCAAGAGCTCTCCGGCTAAGAATTCTAAAGGCTCCTCCCTAAACTACCAACCCCAGGATTCCATAGAATCTTCACAGCCAGCCAATCATATGAGGTCTTCGCCTGCCTGACACAGACAAACTCACAAACTTTGACTTTTGTATATTAGATTTAATTAATTAATTTAATTCTGGCATTTCTCCCAACATGGGATCCAAGGCAGTGTACAAAGTTTTAAAATTATAAACGTATACCGGTATACATAAATACATTACTTTTCTTTGACTGGGTCCAGTGAGTGGTGGGTGATGGCTTCCATGTCACCAGAGCAGTAAATCCACTCCAGGTTTTGAATGTTGTGAAAATAGGATTCAGTACCTTAGATACTTCCTCCAAAGTTCTGTCTAAAACTCAGAATTGATTCACACTACATTGACAGGGAGGCCATCTGCCACCACAGGGGCCAACCGCCAGTCCCATTCAAACCAAGATTTTCCAGTCCATAGAAACATCAATTATTTTAAACTCCAATCAAAATAGAATTACCACCCCTTCCTTTATTCCTAACAATGGTTACAATTCTATCCAGAAGTGTGTATATTTAACTGATCACCTCTTTTTGATCCTTTATCACTGTCATTGGAGGAAAAAGTGCAAGTGGCATGGGAACAGCATGTCAATTTTTTGTTTTTATTATTTTCTGGCTTTTCATTAACTTCAAAAGAATACACCAAAAGTTAAAATATTCTGCCTCTTGTGTGTTTCCTTGAACTAAAGAATAACATAACGTTAATAAAGACATCTCAACATGTCAAAGTGTAGACATCAATACAGTCTGGTTAGATAAGTCCTTCATTGTCTAGCTCTGTGTGTATTCACTTTTAAGACAGAAACAGCTGATTTTACCTTTATGGAAGGTTTTTTTTTTTAATTGCTCTTGTACTTTGGACATATCATAAGGATAACATGACTTATTAAAAAAAAAAAAGACAACCATGCTTGGTAAGGTGGGAGGCAATAGGAAAAGAGAAGGACAGCATGACAGGTGACTCAGTCTAGGAAGCCACAGCCATAGGTTTGCCAGGCTGTTGATCTCCCATTCATTGCTTTGCCATAAAAGGCAACTTGATCATTCTTATTGCTCTCTTCTTGGTTTTTGTTCTTTTTGAAACTGTAGTGACACTCTATAAATATTTTTATGAATAAAGAAACTCTGCTAACAGCATAGGCCATTTCCGCACTAGCTTGTTATAGTGCAATCATTCCACTTTCAACATCCTATGGAATCCTGGGGTTTGCAGAAAGAGCTTTTGGCCTCTCCCGAAACTGCAAACCACAGGATTCCATAGGATGTTGAAAGCAGAATAATAGCACTATAACAGGCTTGTGTGGAAATGACCATAGTGTACCTGTTTGGAGTTCCAGTTGGGGCAGCTATGTCCTTTCCCAGGATATCCCATTAGCTTTTTATTGACATAATGACACCATCCATCCCTTGTCAGAAGTGATTTGAATGAATCCAAAACCCTTTCAATTGCCTCCTAGACATAACCCAGCCTGGGACATGAATAATCAGGAGACAAGGGTGGAAACAATGAAGGTCCTAAGAGAAGAAGAGTGCCAGAAAGAGATGGTGAGAAAAGTAACAAAAGGTTTGAAGAAGTAGTTACTTGAATATATATACTTCAGAAGCCTTCACAGAGTTTAAGTGGTAAAAATATTCATGTGCACATACCTGTGCAAGCATGAACCGCTCTGCCTGCAAACATGGTATGTGCAATTAAACTTGAAGTAATCTTTCACACATAGCTAGACAGGCAAAGACAGATAAACTCGTTCTCATAAACAAAAACATGAAGAACTTTGTTATCCTAAGAGGTGGAGGACTTTGAGGTGCACCCGCAATGCCAGCATCTCCTTAGAATTTGGGGAATTATAGCTCAAAGGAGGCTTGCAAGAGGAGAGTAAGGGTAGGATCTTTTCACCTGCGTATACCAATATTAACTGTAGCGAAGACTCCAGATCATCCTAACCAGGCAACATGCTTACAGCCTGCACACTTTCAAACATTAATTTCAGTCATAAATATATCCAATTATGAAAGTAGGTTATTCTGTAAAGTGGGGGTATCTGGTGTGGTGCAACATATTTGCCATGTAACCGATGCCCATTTCTGACTTATGGCAAACTTAATGTGAACATCTAAGGGGTTTTCTGGGGTTGTCAGTGTGTGATTCTCCCAAGGTCACCCAGTGTGTTTCCATGGCCAAGCCATATGGTCTCTAGTGTCATACGCCAGCACTCAGACCACTACACCACACTGGCTCCTCCTCGTAACTAGGGACAGGAAAACCTATTGGCTTCATTTTTCACTGGGTTTCTCAGATTTTTCTAGCATCCTCATCTCATTCCATTTAGATGGTGAGCCTTTTCTTCTCTCTTCCCACATGGAAATCCATGCATATTTTGCTATGAATTTTTTTCCTAATATAAACATTGTAGGCATTTTCCTCATTGACTAGACCATGTTGATGCATTTCTTCTCAAATGCACGTGTTTTTGCTTGTATGACTTTTTCAAATAGCTAAATGGATTTTGTGTGGATTGTTCTTTGGTGAAGTGTATCACAAGTCCTGGAATGCTTAGACTTCTAAGTCAAGATGTACTTTGCTCTGTTCACAATCTCAAGAGGTATGACATTGATATTTGTGCAGGGAAATGCAAACCCCACACATTTCCTTTCCATCCCTACGCACAACCATTTTGTCATGAGCTTGGTAAGTCACATTAGGACATTGCTGTATCCCCATATTTATTATTAACTGATCCAGTTAACTGAACCAGGTATGACTTGGGTTTTATGATATTGACAGTTTCTGTTAGGTTTAATTCCCAATTTCTGTTAAATTTAGTTCTCAGTGAAACAATCTGTGGCCATGTTTTACTACTTTAGACTCCAGGAAGTGTCTCATGTCAGAACTGTCTCCAAATGAGTGAGACCACTGGTTTGCTTAACTGGCACTGGCTCTTAGAGGTTACAGGCCAAATTTTTCCCAGCCCCACCCACAAAGTCCAGATATTAAATGCAGAATTTCTGTACACAAGTATGTGCTGTACAACTGATCTGTGCTTCCATCTCATGAGGAACAGAACACTTCTCCATAGAAAAACCAGACTCTCTGCATAGAAACTATCACTCGAATCTTGTTGGAGACTTATATTTTAGGTAGATTTACACCTATGAATCCTGTGGGATTAGAACTGGGCAGTTCCATAACAGCTGGCCTAAAACCCTAAAGGCACCAGATCCTGTCTTATCTTTGAAGCTAAATGGGGTCAGCTCTGGTTAGTACTTGGATGGGAGACCACCAATGAATACCAGGTACTGTAGGCTGTATTTCCAAGAAATGAACTGTCAAAGTCACCTCTGAGTATTCCTTACCTAACAAGACTCTATGAAATTCATGGGATCATTATAAGTTGGCAGGCAACTTGAAAGCACATACACACACAGTTCCATAAAGTCTGTATCCAATAAGGGGTGCTGTTATGTTGCTATGGGAACCAACAAAGTGACTGTTGTGCATTGGCAATTACGGAGTGTTAATGTGCATCAGGACACTGTTGCTGATATTCTGTTACACATCTTCACAATTCACTAACAGGATTTCTTAGCACTTCTGTTACAGAGATAAGTATACATAAAGTTATATAACATAAACTATGATGGAGAATCCTGGACTATATTTCAAGAGGTTTCTATCAAAACTTAGCAATTGTTCTCATGCAGATCTTACATAACCCAAAGCCCTACAACTCAGAAACAATGAGTTTGATCCAGACTTCATCATGACTAAGTCAAAGCCCCATTGATTTCAATGGTTCTAGCCTAAGTGAGACCACCTAGAGATCCAACACAATACACTTGTTTTCTTTTCACTTGAAATTCAATTCAATTCAACTGAAAAAAAATTGGGATACTAACAGTAACAAAGCCAAACCCTTAGGTTTGCCATCTCAATGAAGCTTTTGTGAGACAGTCCTTCTAGACATCAGGGAGAAGAGCTGCAGGATGGAGCAGGTTGCTCTGACCCAAATGAAGAGCTTCTCAAACCAGTGAATTAAATTTTCTTCCCTTTGCCTAGCTTAGCAACTGGAACCAGGGAGACCATGTGCCTTGGTAGCCAATTGATTCTCTTGGGAGTATGGTTTAGGTATGCGTGAAATCACTTTAGGAATCAATGATGAGCTGGAGTTCTTCTCTCTCTCTCTCTCTCATTTTTTTTTTCACTTTTTGGCAACCTTTTCTTCATTCAAGTCTTGAAAACAGTCTCAGTCTACAAATCAGCTTTGGGACCTCACTGAAGAGCAAGGACTGTGATGATAATTAGCCGTCTGACAATCTTAGTGATGTGAAGATGTGAGCACTGTTATTTGTGCTGAATGTGGCTTTGCCAGCCCTTTTATTTTGCTGTAGCTTTTAATCACCTTGCCTGAAGGATTGTGTCAGTCATGGCTTGTTATTTTTTCCCGCTGCCTCTTGATCTGCTAATGGGGAACACAGTCCACTTTCTAAATTTTTTTTTTTTTTTCCCAAAAGGGAACATGACATAACATGGTATAATGTTAGGCCTGCTCACTTAATAGGCAAAGCTGTCATAAAATGTCACTCATTGAACTCCAAACTATAATACATGCATTTGTAAATCGGCAGTCATACAGCTAACGTCCTCAATTATCTTTGTGGAAAAATGCAAGTGTTGTTGGTTCTTTTAAAAAAAATCTCCAAAGCTAAAAAGACAGGGTAAAAGATGTGATAGGAACTATGTTGTGTTGTGTGCCTTCAAGTCATATCCAACTTATGATGACCCTAAGCTGAACCTATCACTTTTTCTGGGGCTGTGAGTATGTGATGTTCTCAAGGTCACTCCATGAATTTCCATGGCCGAGCAGGGAATTAAACCCTGGCCTTCCAAGATTGTAATCCAACACTCAAACTACTACACCACTGTGGTGGATGTTGTGCCCCAGGGTAGGGTAGATTTTTCCTGAGCTTTTCTGAGGGAATCAAAAAAGTTTCCACATCACATCTACCCCCAAAAGTTCTCACTATCAGTGCCACACCAAAAGTATGTCCTCCCCCTTCTGATAGGTGAGAAGTAGGGCATACATTGGCGGGGGGAGGGCTTGGGTGGATTACTCCCTTTCTTCTCTGATGGTGCAGTATGCTGTTTCCAGTATGCTATTTCAGTTGCAGCAGCCTTTGGGAAAATTACATTCCATATGAGTCACCAGATTCTGTCACTCAGCACTCTGTTCATTCGTATTCCAGAGAATCAGAGAAGGAAGAAAGTGAAGAAGGAAACTGAGGAACCTCTCCCACTTTCCATTGCTGGCACAGTTGCATGTATCTTTTAAAAGCCAAAGGGGAACATGGGAGCTGGTGGGGAAATGTTGAAAGCAGGGCAAAGTGAGTTGGCCAACCCTGGGCCATAATTTGGAAAAGTGACTTTCTGGACAACTGCTATAAAAGGGCTAGAGGGTTCTGCCAGTTTGCAAGCTCTGCCCCAGGCAGCAGATGTTGCGAAGCAACAAGAGATCAGTGGAATGTGGAAGAAACTATGCACAGGGCTGCCCCAGACCCTCTAAACAGGCTGCTGCCTTGAGGTGTGGTGAAAGACACCATCTCATTGGCAGTGTTGAAGAAAGGTACAACAGTCAATCCAGCCAGCTTTCATACATGTGATGCAAAGAGAGTTCCATTTCATTCTTTGCTTCATAACTTCTACCAGCCTGGGATGGATGATTGGGAAGCCAGTGTTTCACCTGTGCCAAAGCAAGGGTCTGAGTACTTTAAAAACTCACTTGTCCTTAGAGATATACTTTTTATGTCCATTATTTTCATTCCTGAGCGTGGCTCAGGCACTATCCCCATTTGAGACATATATGTTAAGTGGTTCTAATGGATCCATTTCTACTTATTTATACCTTACATGTCTTAAAAACCCCACATACCACGTCTCTTTAGACACTGTACAGAATAAAACAGTTAAAGCCTTCTTTTATACACCAGAATAGATTAAATAAAAATTTGATCTACACATAACAGCATCATACCACAAAATGAACCATAGATTACAAAAGCTGAAATAGTTAGAAGGAATAGGAATTAAAACCAAACCACAAGAAATAAAACATAAAACTTTAAAAACCTGAGAGAACAGGAAGGACTGGACTTGGTGACAAAAAGTGACAATAATGTAGACAGCAAGTGGGCTTTCCCTGGGAAAGAATTCATTGCTTATCATGGCCACCCTCCAAATGTTTGATCATGGAGACAGCTGAGGAACTTCTAAACATCTGAAGGTGACCTAGAGACACAGATAAATAAGAAAAATAGGTGGTCTATCAAATATTGAGGTCTAAAGCTCTGCAGAGTTTTATAGGTCAAAACCACCTATTTGAATTAATATGGAAACAAATTGGAAGCCACTCAAACCAAGATAGGACTAGTATAATGTATTCGTAATGGCTATTTCTTCTTAAAACCTATGCAGTCATATTTTGACCCAGCTGAAATGTTTAGAACCACTCCCAAAGCACAAGTACAACACAGTCAGGACTCAGGAAATAGTTTTGTAAAGGTAATTCATTCCCATTACTAGTGACAGTGCTGTTAGTCACTCAAATGATAAAAGATAACTTGTCAGATTATTTGTTGTCCTGCTCATTACTTTTCCATTACATTTTTTAAAAAAAATCTAGAACAGATAAGATGATGACATAAAATTTGACAAAGTCCTGTCAAAATTACTCTTCACAATTCTCTTCAAGGGTACCTTTGAATGTAACTGTAAGTTGTTACCCCAGTAATGTAATTACACTCATATTTGTTGAGTTATTTTTGTTGTGCCATCATTACCAAAAAAAGTAATTGATTACAGTTAACTAAGTTACTTATAGCTAATTTGGGAATAGACTAGTTTGAAAGTGTGTGACTAATCCTCTTCCCTCAATGGGCTTCATGAGTAGAGAAGGGTTTGAACATAAATCTCTCTAATCACAGTACAAATCTTTTGCTTCATGAGATAATCAGACCTTATGAGAATTATTTGGAGCAAGATGAGGCAAATTCTCTCCTTTCTCTCCATAAATTATCTTGCCTTTTCCAAAGAGGATCCCATGCTCTGGTGCCACACTTCATTTTGCCTGATCCAAATAATATTGTTGTTAATTTGATTGAGCATAATGAGATATTGAAACGCATCCAAAAAACATGCTGATTTCTGTGTGGGGCAAGTGCCAGGACTTTTTAAACACCCAGAACGTTCACTTCTCTTTTGATAATGGATTAACCTGTAGTGATTACTTGGGCATCACACGTGAAAGTCACCTGTGAGTATATTTTTCACTGGAATAACGTCTTGTATTCCATATGAATGCACCTTCTATACTGTGAACCTCTCTTTGTTTCTAACTTTGATTGGCTTGATTAGTTCAGGCAGGATGGCTTATTCAATTTGCTTTGTCAGAAAGAGTGCTAATTGAAGTTATACACTAAATTAATTAAGCCAAACAAATTGGAACATAGATCTGTTAATTAAGCTTCAGCCTCTAGACTAGAGGTGAGCAACTGCAGGTCTGAGAGCCAAATTTTTGGCCTCCAGGACTCTCCAAGAGCCAAATCCAACTTTAAAAAATCAAAACTGAAAGTGGTTTCCATTCCCCTTCTGCTTTTTTCTTTTCTTTTTTTAAATCCTGGAGACAGTAAAATGGCAAGATATTTTTTCAGGGTGTGGGAGTATAAGGGACCCAGAAAAGTCTTGGAGGCACTTGGATGACCCATGAGTCTTCTCTAGGCTACATGTTCTACAGGGTGGGCAAAGTGTGGTCTGTGGGCAATGTAAGTATCTTAACCTAATTTTGTGTGGTCTTTATGAACTTCTTTCAGGTGAGACAGAGCCCAGAGAGAGAAAGAAGAGTGAGCAAAAAGGATGAAGTAATGAAAGGAGGAGAGGAAAGCCCTCTGCAAATAATACATTCATATCTCTGATGGAGGATTGAGTGGAAATGGACAGAGAAAGGAAGGGAGGAGGAGAAATTTTTGCAAACTATTGGTTCAGATTTGGAGAGCTGGCATAGCATAGCAGTTTGAGGGTTGGACTAGGATTCCCAGAGATCAGGGGCCTAAGTGCCAAGTCAGCCATAGAATCCCACTAGATGACCTTTGACAAAACATCTCTTAGAAGAAGGCAATAAATCTTGAGAGGAAAACCTTGCGATAGGACCACCTTAAGTGAGGATCTACTTGAAGGTACATAATAACAGCCATTCCGACTTCCTAAAAGACATACCTTCCCCTTTCTTGTGGAAGTCTGGAGAGGAAGAGAAAGGGGAAGGTTTGAAAGAGGGGCAAGGGAGGAAAGAGAGAGAGAGAGAGAAAGATTTGGTTTTGATTCTATCCTAGGGAATTTATGGGAAACCCACTGATTTCAGCATGGCTACTCTTTAGTAATTTGTAAAACAAGCATTTTTTCTTTTACTCCTGTGTTTACCGTATTGCAAAATTACTGGGGTAGAGTGGGAATATTATCGGAAACCTATGGCTACTTCCCAGAACTGACACTCACTTGTCTTGTTTTTCCATTCATATCTCCAAGCAGTCTTGATATTATAATTTTCTTCTTCTTTAGCTGAACATGGCCAGATTTGGAAACTACAGAATAATGGACATGGTATGGATGCATTCTCCAGGAAGGAGAATAGGCACCAGATGCTATTTTTAGAGGGAGCCATAATTTTGAGATACATAATGTGGCCTAAGACGGAAACTCACACTCTATCAGAATGTGTGATGCAGTGTAAGAAGCTCCCTCTGTTTTTGAGGCTGTGCATTCACTCCTTGGAAAGACTGGAAAGTTTAGAAACAAGCACATCTGGATGTATTTGATTGTTTCTGGAGTCTACATTTCTTACTGATCATATTTCATTAGAACACAATTATGTAAAAATCTTGAACCACTCACTTAGGGAATCTTATGGGATATAATTAGGCTCTCCAAGAAGACTAGTATTTTATTTTATTTTATTTTCATGGAAGTCAGTGATTTTTCTTCTCCCTCACCCACCTTTTTAGTTCAGAAATGTAAGCTGAATCTCAGCCAAACTCTGTGCTTTTCCTCAATTTGATTCCAAACCATAAATTTCTCATCAGCAACTCTGTCTGTCCTGGCTAGTGGAGAGAAAGTGGAGAAAGCTCCTGGCATGCACAGAAACCCAAAGGGGTTATCATAAATGGTTTTGAGAAGCAAAAGTTATCCCCTCCTCAGAGAAGGAACAGAATTTTGTTTTTACCTTTACTGTCTTCCAGGGGAGTCATTTTATAATTCCATTCTGCCTTTTGCAATGAAAGCATGAACATAATGTAGAATCCCAGGATAATTATATTTCCAAGAAATGCAGCAGTAATCTATATTTCTGGATCTGGAAAGTTGTATTGATTTAGCTTTTGTCATGCATGTCATCTGGTTGAGCAGTGAGCAGGTTACCAGGTCAAGAGAAGAGCCAACTTGTTGACTTATATATCATGCAATTCTGTCCCTATTTTTCTGGGAGAAAGCCCGACTGAAATCAGTGGGACTCATGCATCCGTTTTCAAATCCAAATTCTTTCCATAAGGAAGTATTTTGGATTTCAACTCCCATAAGCCTCAGGCAGTGCTCAGTGACCAGGAGTGCTGGAAGCTGTTGTCCAAAGCATCTGGAGGGCACTAGGTTAGATAAGACTGTGATGGGGTATGGTTACCCAAGTCACATGCAAAGAGAGTTCAAAACTGCACACAGCTTTGTTAATCCATATTCACACAGCGCTTCTAGCAGTTTTCATCTCTCTCCCCCTTCAGGGATTATTTGTAAAAGCTATTAATTGTCCTTCCAAAATCAATCCATCCCAGAATATTTTTGCATTACAACAGGGGAGTTTGCAAAAATATATTGTTGCTGAAAAAAAGAAAAATCTCACTCTCTTTTGACTCGCTGTGGCGAATTCAGCTAAATTCAGAGGGAACAGAAAAGGCTCTGGATGATGTCATTGTCTCTGTGAACTGAACATTCCCTGTATACCAGCTGTGTATCAGCCTTCGTTCCACTGCATTACTGCACCTATTCCAAAATATTCACTGTTGTTAAGTTTGTCACCAGGGGAAATAAAGCCAGAAGTCAGTCTTATAGGTGGATAGTCACAGCAAACACCAGTCAACACTTGTGATATGAAGAACAATAATTTCAACACTGCTGACTAGCAGCTACTGCTTCTATTTGGAGAAAGAACATTGATCAGATATAAAGAACTGTCACCAGTTCACTTGGAAAAAGAGCAACTGACTCCTTCCCTTTGACTGGGTAAACAAAGACAGGACCTAACAAAACACACACAATTAATTAAGAGACAGATTCTAGGAAAACCACATGCTCATGGATCATGATTCACAAAGCACTGAGAGGGTGTCTTACATCTTTGAAATGCTTCACAGACAAGACCACACAATTCTCAAACTACTTATGAGCTCATAAAGCTGGTTGTGTGGCCCAGTCTATTTATCCCAACAAAGGGAACAAGACCTGTTATTGTATTTTTCTAACTTCATGAGTAACATTTGCTGCTCCTATAATGAATATTTTTGCCTTCATTTTAGTACTGCTTATATTCTTATGTTGCCTGCAAGATTTAAGACTGCTGCCCTTTAAGAATGATATACATTTTATCTGCATGTATCTCTAAACAGAATAGGAAAATTCTATGTCCTGCTATTGTCAAAATTCTATGTCCTGCTATTGTCAAAGCATTTCTAATTTCTCGATTGCTCACTTTCATTAGCATATTTGCACTTGGTGTGTGCTTTGCCTTGTAAATATAACATTATGCATTCTGGACAGACTTCCCTGTGAACAAATGATTCCCTGATGGCTGCAAAGCAAGCCTTAGCCCCAGCAGATGTGAGAAACATTTTGAATCATTAGCAGATGCCCACCCATTAGCTGTGGGGATTTTTAGTCGTGAAAGTAAGTGCAGGAAGAGGGATTGCATATCTGAAGGAAGAGTCAGATGATGTACTATCTGCCAATGTCACAGACCTGCCAAAACACGACTACAAAGATATCCTTGCTGGGTGTTCCCCTCCTGAATTTGTGGAAAGAAGAGATATTTGGAAGGTTTCTTCCCAGAAAAAACTACATGCTCTGCACACAAAGCCTCCAGAGTCTTCCAGTAGCCTTCTCCTCCAGCAGATTTTTCCAAACTGCTGTCAGAGCTGAATAAAAGGCTAAGCAGAAGATAAATATGACATGATGCTATAAAATGGAAGTTCATACAGTATTCAGGTATTAATGCTAATTTGACTCCAGGATATCAAGTCATTCTGTAAACTTTAAGAAGAACAAAATTTAATTGGAGGAGACAGTGAGTCACTATATAGCATTGCATGATAGCATTTGAAGGAATAAAACACTTTCATGCTCCTTCTCCTACGCATGGCAGTATCAGCTCTTAACATCTGTCCTGCAGTTTGTACAACACAGTGATAACCAAGAAAAAAAAATAGATCCAAATGACATCAGTGTGGTATAGTAGGCCAGTCTCTAAGACCACTGAGCTACCCAAAGATCTAATACTATTTTTAGATGTTGCCAGAGAGCAGTCTTCTGCAACCATTTTATCTATCTCTTCACAACATACAATGGACCAGCTATTTTCCTTTTTGTCAGAACACACATAGGCATGCACGTGAGAGCTAATGTGGTGTAGGACTCTGACATTAGAATTCAAATCCCTGCTTAGCCATGGAAACCCCATGGGTGATCTTGGGCAAGCCATACTTTCTCAGCATCAGAGAAAGGCAAAGGCCATTTCCGCACAGGACGAGGGAATCGCCCCGCGCCACTACTTACAAGATCTTCTGGCGGTTCGGTTCAGTCTGGGGTGAGGAGGAGCAGTGCGTGGTTGTTGCTCCGCACTGCTCCAGCGTCCAGAATGGTGGCTTCCGGTTGGTCGTGGGTCTCAACCAACTGGTGAAACTCACCAGCCTAAAGCCCACCCCCGTCAGATCGCAGGCTCACATTGGTGTTAGCCTGCGAATCTGCACAAGGGAGCAGGCTCACAGTGGTGCGCTCCATGCTTTTGAAAGACCGGAGAAATCAGCTCTTTCAAAAGCACACTGGAGGACCACTTGGGGTTGTTCCGGAGTGGACTGAGGTGCGGATCTATGATAGGTAGTCCAAACCCAGTCCACTCCAAGGTGCAGATGTCCTCTGTGGAGGATGCACTGCACCGTTTTAAATACCTCACGTGGAAATGGCCAAAAACAAACCTTCCCTCCCCTTTGTGGCAGCCCTTGAGATATTTAAAGAGTGTGACCATGTCATGCCCCAGTCTTCTCTTCACCAGGCTAAACATGCCCAGCTTCTTCAGCATCTCCTCATATGTTTTCTTCTCCATACCTCTTATCATCCTTGTTGCTCTTCTCTAAACTCACTCCAACTTGTCCATATCCTTCTTAAAATGAGGCTCCCAGAACTGAACTCAGTGTTCCAGCTGACGCCTTACCAGCACAAAATATATATTACTTCCCTCAACTTGGAAATTATGGCCATTTCCATACCTTACCTTCTCGTGTCATCCTCTGGTTGTGATCCTGGCAGCGTCTCTGCTGGGAAAGGAGCAATATAGAAACACTCCCCTCCACACCAGACTGGCTCCCCATGGAGGGTAGTGCAATGGACATGCCTCTTCCACAGCGCAGCCAGACACTTCCTCATGCTGCACTCAGGCAGGAAGTGCCTCCATTGCACTTTTAAGCCTTCCGCAGGACAGTTATGTGTGGGACCGTTGCACAATCAGGGGTCATTGACAGGGAAAGCACATCCATGATTTACTGTGTGATCATGCTGACTGGGGGTCGAAGAAGGACAGGACCATGATGATGTCTTGCAGAAGTGTTGTCACGCTTCTCTCTCGTCCCCATGCCGGGATGAGAGACTCCTGCGGAAAGGGCCTGTGTTTCTATTAAGGTAGGCTAAAATAGCAGTTGACTTCTTTGCTGCAGTATCATACTGCTGGCTCATGTTCATCTTATGATGAACAATAATCTCAAAGTCCTTTTCACTTGTAGAACTGGTGAGCCAAGTGTCTTATACCTATGCACTTGGTTTTGTGGCCTAAATGTAGAATTTTGAATTTGTCTACATTGAATTGCATTTTATTAATTTCAGCCAAGTCTTCTAGTTTTATCAAGGTCCTTTTGAATTCCTTCCTATCTTCCAAGTTTCTTTTAAAACAATCTCATGATGGTGATACATGATATAGTTCTTTTAAAACAATCTCAAGAGGCTGACGGTGAGTTTTCGCTGTTAAACAGAAATAACTATTCCAGGTGCTCACAACTGAGTAAAAACATATGTTTGTTGTTTCAGGTAATCATTTCAGGGATAATGCAGAAAAAATATTCCTAAGATTTTGTTCAGAACACCAAATACTGGTTTCTTTGTACACAGGTAGCTGTGATGGAGGATACTTCATGTGGAAGCATCTTCTCTTTAAAAAAAAGAGGGGGCAGACCACACAGAACACTGACTTCTAAAAAAAAAAAAGGACGAACTTAAGCCTGAAAGTAGCAATCTTCATATAAGTAATTACTTAGAAAATTCAAGAGAAAAGAGATGTCTAAGCCCACCAGGCTGTCCCCTTGCCCCGTGTTAGAATTAGCGTCTTTGCATGCCAAAATCACCAACTGCTAGTATGTATGCTTGCGAGCTTCCTGTTCATTTGTTTTTAAATACACCCAACTCTTTTCCTGAATCACTGCACATCCTGTAGCCATTTCTTCTTTTCTCTCTGTCTCCTCTATTAGACCATTCAAATATACACAAGTACGTTGTAAGTAAAGCTACTTTTATAAATTTTTTCCCCAAAAAAGACTGGGCTTATTTCTTTCTCTACTAGATCCTATGAGTGGTAGGTGAGGGACTGGTTGTTATTCAGTTTCTACCTTGCCAATTGATTACTCTATTGTCTCTCAAATTTCCCAACACAAATCATCCCACACTTAGCAGCACTCTATAGAACACAGGTAGGCCACTTCTGCACTAGGCCATTATAGCGCTATGATTCCACTTCCAACCTCCTATGGAATCCTGGGGTTTGCAGTTTCGGGAGGGGCCGGCCAGCCCCTCCCGAAAATGCAAACCCCAGGATTCCATAGGAGGTTGGAAGTGGAATCATAGCGCTATAACGGCCTAGTGCGGAAGTGGCCATAGTTCAAAGTGACACTTTACAGTGCTTATTATTCTGACAATTACTTTGTCATTGTCAACAAACAAGGTTCCAGATTTTAGGACCACTGCCAACAGCTAAGTGAAGTGCTAGGCCATTTCCACCCTACACTGTTATAGTGCTGTTATTCCACTTCTAACATCCTGTGGAATTCTGGAGTTCGTAGCTTAGGAAGGAGCATTTAGCCAGAGAGCCAGACAGTTCTTTGGCCTCAGTACATTACAAAACCCAGAATTCCACAGGATAGTGATAGTGGAATAATAGCACTATAACAATATAGTGCAGAAATGGCCCTAGGCTAAGGCACGCAGAATGGAAAGGTATTTAGGTTATACTTATGGTGACCCATCACGCCCTAATGAGACCGCTGCAGCTGCTATCCATTACTTATGGTCTTTTGTCTTCTATGCCAATAAGCAATGATACCCCCTCCAAGCAGAGCCCAAAATAGGACTTGCTGTTAAGTACAAGAGCACCTGTTGGCCTTGTGGTTTCCACTGTTTCATCTCAGCAGGGTTCTTGTGCTTTTCCAGAGTACGTAACAAATGATAATGTAGCAGATGCAGGACTGCCTAGTGAGTAGACACAGTGTAGCATGACCATAGAAGTGCTAGCCCATTGCATTATTTCCCTTCCATACCTTGTTTTATTGTTTCAACACCCATCCTTTGAGAAAAGCTTCAGTCTCACTTCTTGTTCAAGAAATATTTTTTCTCTTTTGCAGTGGTATACACAAAAATGACAAAAATTAAAATAGCTTTTTGTCTGCTACCACTTGCTTTAAAAAAAAATATCCAGCCCACAAACCTCCTTTTTCAACATTAGAAACATACCCCCTCATACCAATTATGTCAGGTCAAGAGAGAATATTCAACATATGAAAAAGACTTGCTGCTTTGAAAAGAATCTTTTCTCTCAGTCTACAAATTGCTCAATAGATCATGCCCATTAAGAATGCTTCTATTGCTATTGAAAAAGAACCTCTGTAGGAAGTATTCAAAGATTTGTTTTGTCATTGTTTTGACACACCGTGAAGCTTTTAGGTGCTTTTTCAATATTTCTGGTGCATGGAATGAAACTGATGTTCTTTAGCTAACACCAGGCTTTTCATTTCCTAGCTTTTTCACAATTTGATTAATGATGTAAGGTAGTTGTGGTTTACATTTAAACAAAAAGGTCTCAGTTTGAAAGTATATTAATTGGGACTTTACCTGATTTTCTTAGGTGTATCAACAGAGGTTTATCTGAGAATGAGGAGCATTCCTATTAAGCAACAGGGATATTTTTTATGTCTGTGACCAGCAGTTGCAGGAGAAGAGACTTTAGAGTGGCTAGCTAAACTGATTTGCCAGTACAAAAGCAAATAATGGAGTAACGCACAGCAGCAAAAGGACAAACTCATTTGACGAACCAGAAGGAAAATCACGTACGGTTCACTGAAGCTGAGTGTTAAGACAACTATATGCCACAATTCCAAAATCAAGAAATGCTTCCACTTGTCCCACAGTCACAACTCTAGCACATCAACAGCCACTGATATTGCTAAATCTGAGCCAGGTGAGTTTACTTTTTTGGACTATAATTCCCAGAGGACTCAGCCAGCATGTTTGAGCTCCCAGAATCCTGCAGCCTGTGAATGGTATTCCTCTTAAGCCCCTGCAGAGATAGACTGTGCAGCAAAAGACTTTTCTGTTCAGGCAAGTCTTTGGATTTTAAAATGAGTTGCTGTAATGGCTTCTTGGAGCCAGCATGGTGTAGTGATTGGAGCGTTGAACGACAACCATGGGGAACAGGGTTCAGCCATGGAAACCCACTGGGTGACCTTGGGCATGTCATATACTCTCAGCCCCAGAAAATCCTATGATAGTTTCACCTTAGGGCAGTCATAAGTTTGAAATGACTTTGAAGGCATGCACAATAACAATTACAACAATATCAACAATAGCAATGGGTTCTCATAGAGCCAGTGTGATGTAGGGGTTTGAGTACTGGACTCCAACTCTGGGGCCTAGGGGTTGAATCCTTGCTTGGCCATGGAAACCCATTGAGTGACCTTGGCAAGTTGCACTTTCTCAGCCTCAGGGGAATGCAAAGGTAAAACTCCTCTGAACAATTCATACCAAGAAAACCCCATAATAGATTCACCTTAGAGTCACCATAACTCAGAAATGACTTGAAGGTGCACAACAAAAATAAATGATCTCTTAATCGGGGTAGTTCAGCCTTGGTTAAAAAATTGACTTATTTTTAATTTCTTTTAATGTAATTTTTTAAATTAATCTGGTTTATATGTACCTGTACTGTTGTACTGTTTTGTTAATTTTATTGTGAGCTTCCTTGAATCCCACATATTGAGGGAAATGTGGAATATTAATTAAAGAGAGGAAAAGCACAGCAAAGCAAACCTGTGGTGCATTAAAGCCTTTGGGGTTAAAGAAAAGGACAGAAAATAGTAGAGAAGAAACAAAAAGAAACAGAGACCATGCACACATCCCCACAAAGCTTATGAAAGATTAGGTCTACATACCTAGGCTTGCCAAAATATTTTACTCCAAAATAATAGCAAAGACTCCAAGGGACTTCAAGGGCAATCTAAATAGAGACTCTTTTGGTTCTTCTTCTTGATGCTTGTTTTGGAAAGAAACCAATGACATGCCCAACAATAGTGAAGTATGTAACAAGCCAGTGTCATTCAAACCAGTGATTGCAGCAGGCTATATGGCAGCACCCATGAAATAGTCAATATTCAGCTGGCCCTCTAAAAAGTGTTGTCTCAAAAGATTTCCTTTTCCTATATATTTCTTTTATCTTTCTAGGATTTGTATCACCCCCTTTATCTCCACCCCACCCTGCCTTGTTTTCCTAACACTATGATAGTGAAAAGTACAACAAAATCCACAAAAGTGTGATACCTCTGTGGATTTTGGATTGTGTTGTATTTTTACTGCATGGCCAGCACAGCTACCCTGAATATGATATTGCAGTTACTCAGAGGTCTCTGTGGGTCTACAAATGATTAGACATAAAATACTTTATCCAGCTGTGGACAAGTCATTTTCTCTGTCTTAGCTTAAGCTACCTCTCAGGTTTGTTTTCAACCAAAAAGCTTCCCTGGAAGAAGAGTGGGGAATAAATAAAGCTGTTTAAACTCTTTACTATGAAGTTAACTCATGTAAAATCTTTATGGCGCTGCCTGTTCTAATTGAATTGCCGATTATGTAAGATTGCCGTGCTGATGTTTCCTTTCTATGGTTATATTGTGGGAACAAAATGATTTGAAAGAAACATCAGTGTAAGCATGTCTTCAAAGCTCATGCAAAACCAAAATTTGCCAAGAGGCAAGCAGGGCTGGAAAGGTCAATAAACATGCCTGGGAAGGGATTATCCATTAAGATACAGTGCTGAGTGGTCAAATAAAGTTGCCAAACAGGATGAACAGTCACATAGGCCTGGAAAGAGACAGAGACAGGTGCATGAAGAGGTCTTTCACACTCATGATTTCCCACACACACACATCTAACAATACTCTCACAGACTAGGCATACAAACAGGAAAAACAGAGAGTGGAAGAAAGAAGCTGTGCATCCTATAACCTTGTAATGATCCTTTTGACTATTTGAAATCTGTTGCTGCAACCCAAGGGCAAATAAGTTAGGGACAGAGAGCTACAGAACGCTGAAGTGTGCATAAATGCATTAAACACATACATTTGTTTGTACTTGAATGCTCCTTTCATAAATTATCTTGTTGCATTAGAATTACATATAACTTAGATTAGAACATGTTAATTTATTAGCCACTTGTGAAATAATCTGAGGAAAAGCTAAAATGACGTTGGTCAGAGCTGCCTGGCAGTGGAATATGCTGCCTCGGTGTGTGGTGGAGTCTCCTTCTTTGGAGGTTTTTAAACAGAGGCTGGATGGCCATCTGCTAGGAGTGGTTTGATATGTGTTCCTGCATAGCCGTGAGTTGGACTAGATGGCCTCTGTGGTCTCTTCCAACTCTATGATTCTATAACTGATTTTTTCCCTGTTTCCCCCCTATTGTTTTGCTTCTGTGCATGGTGAAATGACAGTCCTCTGTAAATATCCTAATCAACCATGAAACTTTCCTGTATTATTGTTATTATTCAGGGTGGAAGTGGCATCCTAGTCCAAGAATCACAACCTAATGGGCCAACATTATAGACCTTTAATCCCCTCAGGGAACATTGGGTGTTAGGCTTTTGGCATTGCACCAGACAGATTCCCTAATGAAGCTAGTAGCTGAGTAGAAACAGAGAAAAACTGCCATACTCCCAAGAAAGTTTTGTAAGAGGAGATGCATGTTGCCCCCTCACCCTATTCAAGAAAATGCTTTAGGCATAAGCTATTTCAGAAAGCAGGACTCCCACATCTATGATAAAGGTCCCTTCCAGTGATGCAAGAATGCATTGTTGTTATTGTTGTTGTTGTTGACTGCACCAACTTGACTTTGATTTATGGTAACCCTCTGTTTCAAGTCATTATCATCAACCACTCTGCTCAGGTCTTGCAGAATTGGAAATGTCTGTTCTTTGAGTCTCTTGATCTGTAATACGGTCTTCCTCTTTTCCTACTGCCTTCTACTTTAACAAGCATTATTGTCTTTTCTAGAGAGTCATGTCTTTCCATGGTATGGTCAAAATATGACAGCCTCAGTTTAGTCATCTTGGCTTCTAGTGAGAGTTCAGGCTTAATTTGCTCTAGGACTCTCTCATTTATCCTTTTAGCAGTCCAGGGTATCCGTAGAACTCTTGTCCAGCACCACATTTCAAAGGAGTTGATTTTCTTCCCCTCAGCTTTCATCGCTGTCCAGCTTTCACAACCATACATAGAAATTGGAAATATGACAGCATGGACGATCCTAACTGTAGTATTCAATGATATGTCTTTGCACTTTAAGATCTTGTCTAGTTCTTTCATAGCTGCCCTTCCAAGTCCTGATCTTCTTCTGATTTCTTGACTGCATTCTTCATTCAGATTAAGGACTGCACCAAGCCAGAGTGCATACCCTCCCACATTATACAGATGAAAACTGGGACCCATTGGCAAAGCAACATCAGAGTGTAGCTAAGATGGGAAACTCTATCAGTGAGGAAAAACATATAAGCTAAGAAAGGCTGCGGCAGTTTGACTTGCCTGAGCCTAGTCTTCCTTCTGTAAAATTAATTGAATGCTAACTGTTTTTTGTATTTTGAACTCAGTTTGTACCAGCTGAAGCAAGCTGAGTACAAAGGGAAAAACTAGGAGGATGAGAAAGAAACTGGGACACTTTAAAAGCAGCTGAAAAAATGGGACAATCAGGACTGTTTCTGCTAAATCAAGACAGCTGGAGAATGAGACTGCCTTTGTGAAATCAGCATTCACAATTCATGTGAAAATGATGCAGTTTCACACACACAATCAGGACAATATAAAGGTATGGAACAGTGAAGTCTTTGTGTTCATTCCATGAAATGGAAAGTGTTTTTGATTTCAGCAACCTTAGCACCAAGCCTTGATATCTGAAACAGGTTGCAACTGAGTTTCAGGCACAGATGGACAGGAGGAGCATGACAATAGACATTGTCACAAACTGCCAGAAGGTCAGACACCAGATCAGAGAGAGGAAGATCACAGCATTAGAAGCACATACAAAATTAAAGGCAGAACATTAAGCTCCAAGGTGGCAAGAGAGATGAAAGGGCCAAAGGCAGAAGCACAGTTCAAAGTTGCCAGTGGTCAGAAAAAGGAAGCAAAAGACTGTCCAGAGTCTTCACTCTAAGGACAAATTTCTTAGACTGATGAGCAGCTGCAAGGTCCTGCTATGCCTCAACTTGGCTTAGAGACTCAGCTTACTCTACTCAAGAAATAACTGCAGCCAAGAGGACTTTATTTTTGGTCTAGGGCAGAGCTCAAAAAATTACTTTTGGGGACTACAGCTCCCCAATTCCCCAGCTTCCTGGGGATTGGGGAGCTGCAATATCCTAGGTAATTTCTCTGAGCAAAATGTGAGAGTTTTCCCTCAATCCCATTCCTGCCACATGTGTAAGGCTATAAAACCCAGAATCCCTATTATAAAAATTATAGCATAATGTAGTATATGGACACACAGTTGAAGACAGCAGGCCTAGAATTGCCTGGCCTTCTGAAGAACCACAAGGATGGTTGTGATACAGATAATCTCCTATTAGAAAGTGGTTCTTGAGGGTGCACTGGTTTGAGCCCATCTCATTTTAGAATGCACGTTCAGACAGCAAAAATTTCATCTCTCTCTCTCTCTCTCGCACACACACACACACACAATCTCCATCCTTCCCAGTATGTGTGTGAGAAAATGAAAGTGTGCACATGCATGTACACTCATGTACTTGCAAAGAAAAAAACCTTATCAGCCACAAGCCTAAGCAAGTAAGCAATCATTTGTTTTCTTTTGTGCCGTGTTTTAGATTTAAAGAATACAGCATTTGATCTAAACTGCTCCCATTAAGCCAGAGTAATGAAACTTATGTACGTAGATCTCTGAGGGGTTTTTTAAAAAATTTATTTATTTCCTCTTTCTTGTTTATATTTTCTGGGGCTAAATGACACTGTGTTGAGTGAAAGCATAAGGTTCGGTCACGGCATTTGTGCTGCATCAGTTGATTCCATTAATCTTTGAACAGAAGCGCAGGTGGTCAGGAGGGTATACCCTGAAGCTAGCATGCTCATTAGACTTTGGATGCAAGCGCAGGAAAGGCAGCCTTAGAACATAATAAACCACTCCTGCTTATCCTCTTGAAATTGCTTCCTTTGTGGGGAGATTTTATTGTCATGACTCAGCTACTGTGACAGATGATGGAGTCCACGAGATCTCAGAGCTGAGACTTGGAAGCCTGCTCTAAATATGTGAGCAGGCCTATTGACTATGGATGCTTTGTCCTAGGAACACTTGATGCAAGGCATTTTAAATTGGCAGATTATCCACAGGTGACTGCTTACTGGCTCTCTTTGAGAAATCTCAGGGAACCTCCACACCAGAAAACATTAAAAACTACTGCTACAATATCCTGTAGGTATCAGAAGTAAGCCTCATGAAGTTCAGTTTGGCTTACTCCTAAATGAGTGGATATACTATTGCAGGTAGAAGGAGCAATCCAAGGAAAGAAAGCTGAGGAAGCCAGTGAACGATCGGGAGCTCAGGAGAACAGACCATGGTTGGAGGCCTCCTTGAAGTGATGGTAGAAAGGTCCATTCCCAGTCCAGACTCTTCTAGTCCCAGTTCAAACATCAAACCATCATTCACACATTCATGACATTCTCGTGAGGAAGCTTTTACATGTTAAGATCCATATCATAGGAAGCTTCTCATGATTCTAGAAGTCTGATTTTATAGGGTTCCAAAATCCAGATAAACCAGTGGTGGGAACAATGTAACCCTCCAGATGTTGCTAAACTGCAACTTTCCTCAGTTCTTGCCAGCATAGCCAATGTTGAAGAATGTTGGCAGTTGCAGAACAACACAATATCTGGAGGGCCACATAATTTCTACCCCAATAAATCTTCACTTGTTCAGTTGAAGAGATGTCATACAAGCCTTATCTTCAGGATAAATTAACCTGAACATGTGGGGAGAGGGAACAGTCTTGCTCCATGGCTCTCCACAACATGCAGCCTCTTCTGGTTCACATGGTTAAGCCTACATGCATAGTGACAGCTCTGCATTTTCAGACTGTCATTCTCCACAGGACTAGAGAGACAATTAAAGGGTCAGGGCTACACTGCTGTCCCCCACCCCCCATGTTCATCCTATCCTGAGTGTTTGTATAGAACTAATATCAAACCAGTGTCAACTGTGAGGTAGGTTCCCGGAACTAAATGTGCAAGACTAGTAGAAGAGAATGCAAAAGAGGAGAAGGGAATGTTAACCACAGCTCTGCAAAGCCTTCTAAATATCAGTCCTTGGAAATGCAGTCAAAGGTCAACACAACTGAAAACAATAGGGATCTTGGCAGTAAATGGTTCAGTCACATGACAACTGCATTTGACTTAAACCAGATGTTGGGCTATCTTTACGGCTGTGGGAAGATACTGGAGGCTACAGAGTCAAATTAAACCTCTTTTTTATCATTACACCTATTGATGAGTGAAATTGGCAGGGGTGCTTTCAAAGATAACACAGAGGAATCATATGCCCAGACAGTGGCTGAAAAGGTGATTTAGAGGATTTCCATCTTCCTGTTGCGTTCCATTCTCTGTGCTCATCCCTCATCTTCTTGCTCTGGTTTAGCACATTATACTACTCTTCCCCAGCTTGACACCTTTCAGATGTGTTGGACTACAAATTCCATCACTATCCACCTTTTCTGATAAGGGTGAAGTCACTTGTAGTCCAACACATCTGGAGATTACAAGGTCAGAAAGGGTGCTTATATACAGTGTAAGATCTGCTTTTAGACCAAACACTGCACAACCTTTCCCTTTTTCTCTTTTCTCTCTCTCCTGCCCACATCACATAAGGTAAGGCACAATTAAGATAAAAATACAAGAAAACAAAACAAAGCAAATCCATCTGTTCTTCCTCTAATCGATCCTGTCTAGCAGGCAAAGCAGAAACTCTGGCTGTGCTCTTTAAATTCTGATTATACAAATGTACAGCAAATGCCATCGTGTTTACATGTTGATTCCTATCATCCGTCCCTAGCAATTCTAAAGATCATTTGGAAATTAAATTCTGAAAAGCAAGAGAGAGAATGAACAAATACATGTGGGTTAGATAGAATAACATGAAGACTTTAGTAAACTCTGGTAAGCAAAACAATGGCACTCTCATATAAATGCAGACTGAGGCTTACAGCATTTGGAGGGGTGGGTACAGAAAAGTAAAGATAGTAGGTAAGCCCATCATAGTTTATGGTGATGAATTAATCTGACCGTTTTGAAGTGGCAGATGAAATAATGAGCCACCACTTGTATATTTGGATATAGACTCTTCAAAAACCACTTTTTCTTCTGTATACACACACACACATGTGATATATTCACCCTCCAAGCTCTTTCTCAAGGTATCAATGTCAAATAAATAGTGTGCCACAAACAACAAAGATGCTACCTTGCATCTGTAACTATATAAACGGGGGTTGTTACCCCAAAATGCAGGTGACTTAGGAGTCTACTCATGATGCCACTACTTCCATGTAAAGGTGGGGAATTATTTGCTCATAATGCCACTACCTCCATATAAAGATGGAGAATTATTTGCTCAAATTAGGAGGCCTGTAATTGGGGGGATAACCTAGCAAGATCTTTCCACCTATTTTTACTAGTACTTCTGCAGGAAAGAATGAGCCAGAGATCCAAAAATAAGCTAAATTGTGTTTTATTAGGGGAAGTAATCACACACACAAGATCCAAACAACCACACAATCACACAAGGTTAACTGAAGGAAAAGGGAGGAAAGGTTTTAGATAGCGAGATTTCAGGGAATAGTGGGTGACATTTACCAGTCTCAAAGAACAGCGAAGAAGCAGCAATGTGGCTTCTATTCTCATCTAAAGACAGTACACAATCAACAACCAGAGTATTAGAGTGGTGACCTACAATCGGTATACTGTGAGTTAGTTGGCCAGAACTCAGGGATTTTATACACAATTTTTGCCTGGAGGGCACGGGTATGAATGGCTCTCAAGCAGAGTAAACAATGGAGTTTGCAGAATGGACAATGAGGTCTGGATTGGACTAATGGTCTTAGCATTAGATGACAAAGGGATAATGTTTGCCTGATAGCTCGGTGCTTGTCAGACAGGTTTTAGAATAAAGGAAAGGTTGATTGGTCAGAGGAAAAGGAAATAAGGCAATCGGCAGTTTGGCAGGAATCTCCCAGTTGCTATTGTCCCAAAAGACAGAGACATGAAGACTAGCTGCAAGCCTATTATCTCTGGGGTTACCTGGTGATTTCTTGACTATGACACAGCTACATCTAGAGGTGCTCTCTGATCTAATTCACAGAGCACATGTTCAGCCAGTCTTTTTTTCTTGTCCAGCTCAGCCATACAGTCATCGCAGGGCACTTTTATGTCAAACCTAATTAATATATCTTGCCAATTAAATCATATTTCACCAATTAAACCATATCAAGGTGTCAGGTTGTACAGCCTGATAACAGGGCAACTTAAGTGCCCAACTGTAAATCTGAGGGAGCAATTCAAAGAACAAAGGTCTGTGATGTGGATGAGCAGGTCACATCAGGATGATGCAGTTAGCCTCTTCCAATGAGCTAGCCACATTATCCTGCATCACAGATCTGTTGCAACAGTGCCACAATCATGAATATGGAACCCAGGTGAATATGGAGTTGTTGCGGATCCATAGCTCTAAGTTATAAATCTGACATTAGAAATGGCAATACCCAAAAATCAGTTGCAGAAGATTTCACCCTTCTGGGACACACTGTAGGTGATTTAGTGGTTACAGTCCTTGGACAAGAAAATTACAAAGGAAGACTAGAAAGAGAAACTGCTGGATTGAATTATATTCACAAATCGCAATCCATTAGCGGACGTATGACCAAAGGCAATGGCTTCATGCCACTCTACATATATTTATTCAAGAGTCCTCACCACTATACACACACACACACACACACATATAAAGAATCTTCTCAAAGACAGAAGGAAACTGCCTGTCAGTGAGCAGATTTATGACTTTTACACATCAACACTAACTGACCACTGTAAAGATCCGAAAGACCTGTATCACGTTATGCAGCCCTTTGAAAGTTTAGGGCAAAGGTCATGATTGCATCTTTCTGAATCTTATTGGATTCTATCTCACTCCCACAGCTATATAAATACGCTTTATGCCTGAGGCCTTAATACCACTCAGTACTGTATCTGAAGAAATGGGTTTTTATCTATAAAAGTTCATGTGAATATAAAAACCAGTTAGTCTTAAAGATGGTGCTACATTTCTTTTTCCCTCCCCTTTGCTTCATCCTTTTTTTTCCTTCAAGAGACTAACATGACTACTTCTTTGAAAATGACTACAATGTATTGTTTCCATCATCTGTTTATTTCTACTTGGTTATGTAATGTGTTCCGCTGATGGTCATATAGCACCCTCACTCTTGGTTTAAATTTGCCTTTGAGTTCTTGGATCTTGTGAAAGAGGTCTGTTGTTCTTCCTTTTTTGTTGTCATCTTCTATCTCTTTGCATTAATTATTATAGTATTGAACAGTTGTAGTAAGAGTTCTGACTCTGTTTCTGTCACGTTTTACTTTTGCTTCTCATCTGTCCTTAACTGCTTGAAGAATTTCATCTACCATTAATTGAGGCTTCTCTTTCTTTTTGGCACCAGATACTGTCTTTTTCTATTCAATCAAGAGTTCTTCTGGCTCCCAGTCTATTAGGTTTAATACTGAAAAATTATTTTTTTACGTTATCTTTAAATTCCATGGGGATGTTCCTTAGGC
>CAOLHI010005908.1:0-48818 GCA_948474755.1 Ctenosaura bakeri | reverse complement strand
CTGCCCAGCTGAATCAAACAAAGAGTACCATATAATACAGTACAATACAAGGAGTCCAATCCACTATCCATAAAATCTTTGGCATAACATTCATAATTTGCCTTTTAATCAGTCCATACATCTTTTCCTTTTTTTAATCACATTTTGTAATTTTTCTTAAGCAGTTGCAGAAACTCAGAAAAATGAAAATAAAATTGAAAAGATGCAAGAAGGTTTTAACCAAATCCTCATTTTGCTTGTGCACACTATTTGCCAGAGCTGCTTATTTTAAATAAAACTATGTTCTCTTATGGTTCTTCAAAACTAATCTTCATCATTGGGAATAATGTCTTTATACAATACCTAGAAATAATGTGAACCTCTGGCATCAGTTGGTGTGAACTAAAATGTACTTTTCATTATTGAGAAATACACCTTCTGAAAGATCTGACTGCCACTTTTCCTTTTCTGTTTTAGTGGGTGAAGTTTAAAGTTAAAATTAATTGGGCTTAAAGCTGCCACCTCTGATCAGCAGGGCTTGCCTGACTATTGCTTTTATCTCTTCCATCCTAACGTTTAGCCTTCATTGTTTGTAATAAACAAATCCTCTTGTTCCTACTGGTTATGAACTATTCCAATTATAGATAAAAACCCATCCACAGTTGTTGCAAGGAAGCTGTCTATTACAGCTTCCTGGCTCTCAGGTATGTCTGTACCCGAGGTGAGTGCATTAAAGTGATCCTTCTGTTGACGCAGGTATAGAACTTTTAGTTTGAGTTTCTAGCTTTAGTAAAATATCTATAGATGACTCAAATCATATTTAAAACCCTGGTGGCACAGTGGTTAAATGCCAGTACTGCAAGCCAGAAGGTTGTGAGTTCGATCCTGCCCGGCTCCAAGGTTGACTCAGCCTTCCATCCTTCCGTAGGTCGGTAAAATGAGTACCCAGCTTGTTGGGGGCATGTATAGAAATGTTTCGAAATACATGCTATTTGTAAGTTGTTTGCTGCCTCGATCCATATGGAGAGGCGGGATGCAAATAAATAAATAATAATAAAAAACACCACACACAAAAGGTATAGTATGATCTGTGGATTCAACGCACTGCAGATTCAAATGTACAATGCCCAATATGTTTCAGTCTGCAGTGGAAGCATCCCAGCAACTTGATTCTAGCTTACAGGTGGTAGGGTTCCTTTGGGAGGCAGAAATGGGGAGCTGGCAGGGCTTGCTGCTGCCTCCACAGATACCTGCACCAAACTTTTCATGTTGGTGACACACCTTTTTAGACATGTGTCGTTTCGCGACACAGTAATTCAGTTTCACTAGCAAACCAGAGGTTAAACTAACTCTTTATAAGTGACACATAAATTGTAATAACAAAATGTATGGGGACACAATATATCTCATGAAAACCTTTCATATATTTTTAGAAATATATGATTTATAAATAGTACCATACATTTCCAAGATTGTAGGTGACACACCTACACACTTCAGGCAACACACTAGGAAAGCCCTGCCCTATGCCATTTTTAATAGGGGCTTACAAGCTTCATGTTTCTTTTAGTCTCTCTCAGTCTTGCAAGGCTTGCCGACAGACTGCAAACAAGAGGTGGGACTAATAAGGCCCTCTTAAAAATGGAGTAGAGCAGCAGCAGAGGTGGCAAGAAATACCCCATGAATAATCAATTTGCGAATGTTAATCCTGAAAATGGGGGGCTGACTGTACTTCTTTTAATGAAGTTTTCTGGCAAAGCAGGGCTAAACAACTTTCTGGTTACTAAAGGTCAGCATTTGATATAGGAATGCAAATGAACATTCTTATTTTAGTGGTTACGTTTGTATCTCCTGATCCAAATTGCTTACCTTAGTATTGGGGCATACCCCTCTTTGCTCTCACTCAGGGCTGTTGCTTGTCCCAACTGACAGTCTGGAAGCATGAAAATAGCGACAGGCCAAGTATTTTGCAGGGGATTTCCATGCTAGGTTTCCTCTTTGACTGCGCAAAACCACTGCCCTGAAGGCCAAAAGTGAAATCTGAGATACCAGAAAGGCAACCTGGTACTGAGCTGGAAAACCGCACTCTTACCTCCTATCTGAAAGTTAAGCAGTTTATCTCCCATCTGGAGATAAGAGCAGGTTTTGTTTGCTCGTTGCTGAAAAATCATGAGCAGGGCAACCCCATCTCCAATTGGTCTCTGGACTGGCTCAGAGGTGGTAGTGGGAAAGGATCTGTTCACATGTGTACATGAGTCATAGGTGCACATGGTCGGTAGAATGGGGTTGTCTGTGTGGGTGAAGCTTTAGTGTGTGAGGGTGTGTGGCTGATCCTACAATCATATGTGAAGGAATGGATTAACTATTACTCAAGCATTTATTTTAAATACGTTTCTTAACACTGTGCACAGTGCAAACACAACAAACCAATGTATATACTTACAGAAGTCTAGAAACTGGTAAGCATGCAATAAAGAGATGCCTTGAAGAAATAATTCACAAGCAATCTCGTCTGGCCTGGAAGACACAAACATCTGTGTTATATATTTAGTTTCACTGGCGTGATTGAGGAGTTAAAGCAGAACTCAAAATTTGTAAAGGAGTAGATCATTCTTAACAAAGAAGTAACATTGTAGAAAATGTACAAATATCTTCCAATTTTGTGAGCATGTCAGCTTCCTCATGGAATTGGTGGCCACGTAAGATGAGCAGTTATATTCAGAACTGGGAATTTAGAGAGAGTTCTCCTTCCATTCTTCCTATAGATGCTTTTTAAACTTAAAGTCTCTGATGGAAACAGGACTTTGGAGGTTCAAATATTTCTTCTGGCTAAACAATTTTTGCTTTACTGCACCTGTTGGATTTTGACATCGTGTTTTCCAGTGTGTATTTATATAAAAGTAAAATTTAAAAAAAAAATCAAAGATTTCCCCCATGTTCATTCTTGACAGTAAAAATAAAAATCAAAATTGGACCCAGGCTGGAGCAATCTTTCTTTGGGGTCCAGCAGTCAAAGTTTCCTAAGCACTGGAACGTTTGTGGCACATGGGCATCTCGGTACCATTCTTGGAACAGAAGGCTTGGCTAGGTAGGACTTTGGTTGGAAAAGAGCTCCAGGGCTCTTTTTGGCCTTTTTTGTTCTAGTCACCCCTTTCCCTCTTTTAAAGGCAAGCTGGCCTTAGTATAAACTTGCCCTTGTAGCAGAGATGAGACACTGAAGGCCGAGAAACCAGTGCCACTGCTTTTTCTGCTTTTTCTGCCAGTTCCGTGTGTGCAGCTTCATCATGGGTGATTGCCATTGTTCTGTCAGAAAGGGCCGAAGCAGGCTTTTATTCTGAAACGATGTGCTCAGCCAGCCTTGCTCTGCGTTCCCATCAGTGCAGATGCACCGTGCCATCTTCAGCACAGGCAGCTTCTGCTGGTTGCTTGGGGCCGTCTGCTTTTATGATTGCTCAGCACCACACAGATGCTTTCCTACATCTTTTTGTTCATTAGCCTCCTCTGTAAGAACGTGATTCATTTCCTTTGGTCTTTGCTTCAGGGCATCCCAGGTAAGAGCTCCATTTTTATTCCTCATGGGGGCTATTTTTTTTTATTGCTGTTTTCAGGTATCTGAGATGAGAAGGGCTGAATACTGACGTCACATCTAGAATTGTGGCCTTTACTTTAAAAAGTCCAATTATTAGTAGGAAGTCATGAGTACTGATTGTACCCAATTATCTAAATCAGAGAATGTGTCTAATTTTCTAGGTCAGAGACTGTAGATCTGGATCTTCAGTAGACAGTAAACATCTTGGTAAACAGCTGCCAACTGTGATCTTTGCAGATCTTTGCTGTCTGAATATCCTTTTTAAGCAGAGTAGCTCTTCCAAAACTCTAGCATCCAAATGAAATTTTTAGCTCCTTTCCACAACACAGAAATCTGACAGAACAAGGATATGTAACCTAAAGGGTGATTGGCTAAGAGCACATACAACAGGTTTTTTCCCACTGGAATCAGTGGGGCTGAAGCCTTAAATAGGCTCATTATTTGGGGCTTGCACTAGTCATTATGTGAGCAAGACTGGTATAGATTCCTCAGGTCAAATCATGCCTCAGTGTTGATGAGTCCTGACACGAATTTGCTGCTTGCTGACAGATATTCGGAGGGGAAGAGATGGTGGAATTAACCAGAAACAGTGAATTGAGGGCACGTCCGGGCAGATTAAAAAAAATCAGAAAGCCCCAGATTTTGTTCCTGTTCTTTCTGATTTTAGTTTGGAGATCCATAATTATTTTATTTATCCCAGAATATTTTTTGTCAGCTCTGAATATGATCAGAGACTTTTTATACTAACTCCTCAGGTCTGCGTATCTTAGCCTAGCATAAAAGTGGAAAGAACAGGATCAAAATCTGGGACTTTCAGTGAGTCTGGATGTGCCCTCAGTTGATAGGGAAGGATCCACTTATATTGTCACCTTACTCAGAACAAACGCTTGCCTTGACAAATGTAATTGTTATCTCTGTGTCTTTACCTCATAATACTGCAACATCAGCCTACCATTTTGAGACCACCAAGGGTTGTGCGGTATTATTATCATGGGTGAAAAAAGGACATTTGAACTCAAACAGTAATTTAGAAAGGAATTTTTTATCAACCCCCTTTTTTTTTTTTTTACCCTTTTGGAGATCTACCTTTTCAATTTTTTCTCTGTTTGGATGACCAGAATAAAACAAAATCACTTTTCTATATTTATAAACACACAAGATTTGCTCTTGGAAAAACCCAGCTGGCAAATCTTAGAAACATTTGATGTTCCTTTTTTCTGCAGTTTCCCCTGAAGGGTTATCATAAAACCAGTTTGCTGTGATGCTGTACCTAGTGCATTATTTGATATTAATATTAATAATGGGTGTTGTCATATTTTTCTTTCCTTCTGAGCTTACCCTTAGAAGGGTTTAATCCAATTAATATTAGGAATAATTCTTACATTGTCAAAGGCCATTACTTCTTTCCCATTGGATGCTTTGGTGCAACATGAGATTTTGCATCCTGAAATCCAGCATTGGGTTGGAGATGAGAAGCATATATTTCTGAAAGCTGATAAAGGTCATAGTGGGCACTCCTAATCAAGAAGCCCTTGGATTTAGCACGGCTCAAAGTAGTCTGCAAAATCCTTCCTGTTTGGTAATGGAAACAAAGCTTTCACTATGTTCAGAACAGTCGCTTTCTCTTCTGTTGCACCCATTTGTTTGCTGACATCCAGGCTGAGGAAGACCTCCATAAAATTTAAAGGTTACCTCTCTACTTTGCAGTTTTTTTTCCCTATGTCTTTGTGTACCTGCCTTCAAGTTGCCTGAGGACTGATGGGAACTCCATGCATTTCAGAGGGTTTTCTTAGGCAAGGAATATTCAGAGGTGGTCTTGCTAATTCATTCCTCTGAAATACAGCTTACGGCACCATATAGCTGGTTCTGATAAAGAGATCATGCTACTTCCCAAGTTGAGCAACATAACAAGAAAACAATTATACTCTTGCAGAAACTTAGTGTTTTAGTGCTGATCTTCGTGAGCCATTCTTTCATTCTTTTTTTAGCTGTGGAGCATGGTTAAAAATGCCTTGAACCAATAATAAAGACACGTTTTTTAAGAGTATATGTTTATGTACTTTCCATGGTTCTGAACGAGAACAATCACAACATAGTTTCTTAAACCTTTGGTTTCTCTGTTGTGAATTATGAATGTGTCTCTGATGAATAATCAGAGAAGGCTGTATTTAAATACAAGGTTGTGAATCTGAAACAAATTGTTCTGAAGTCACTTTAAGTCTTTATCATATTGGAAGCCATTCTTCTTATTGCTGTTATTCGTGGCGTGGAATTTTCTGCTTTGGGAGTATTTCACCAGAGTTTAGCTTCTGAAATAAGAATTGCTTTAGTTCTGCAGAGGGATCCCCTCCCTGCATCTTCTTGATCCTTAAAGATGTATCTTCTCTAAGTTTTGTGGAACTTCCCCCTGCCCCAAATAGTGTCTGTAGAATTTAGCTCTTGTCCCAATTCACGTGTGTGTTTTATTTATTCCTGTGGAAAGAATGAGTGGGAACACCACCATGGTGAAGACATATGTCCTTGGAAGTGGCAGTGGTCTTCACTGCAAGTGTTCCTGTGGAACATGAAATATATCTGTGTGTTCCTTTTTAGCCAATACTCAATACTTTGGGTGCTTCCAGATGAGGAATTCGCTGTGTAATTGTTCTATTCCATTCATCCATTACAAAAAAAAAAAAAAAAAAAAAACCCAACCTTGAAAAGTTCTAATAGCCCTTTGTTTAGAAGCACACTCTGTTGCTGTCTTATTTTCCCAACTAGTAGGTCAAATCCTCTATTAGTATTCCGGCCTGTAACAAATAAATTATTTCTGCTCCTTTGATCACCCTCCCCACCCCAAGTAGCATTACAAACTGCAGTTGGGTCAGGTCAGATCCCATTAAACATATTCTTGTTTGTCCTGGGTCTCTCTTATTAATGCTTGGCTTTGGTAGCTCTGGGTCCATAAATAATCGTTGGAGATTGTGACCAGGTTCTGAGCATGAAGCTCACAATAAGCTAAGTGAGTCATTCTTAACCTTTTCTTTACCAGGGACCCCCATTGAATATAATTTGTTGCCAAGGACGCCACTAGATTTAACTCAAAATTTAAATATTTAAACGCAATCTAAATATTCAAATATTTATTTATTTATTAAAGGCTTCTGGAGATTAGGATTCAAATCCCCACTCAGATACTGGGTGACCTTGGGCAAGTCACATTCTCTCAGCCTTGGGGGAAGGCAAAGACAACCCCCTCTGAACAAATTTGTCAGAGTTGAAGTGACTTGAAGGTACACAACAAAAAAGTGCCGCTAACAGGAGGTTTTCTTTCCAGCCATCATATCAATTCCCTTTGAAAACTGATTTATGGTGATGCTAAAGTGAACCTATCGTGGGGGATCTTTTGGCAAGATTTGTTGCCTTTGCCTTTCACTGAGGCTGAGAAAATGTGGCTTGCCGGAGGTCACCCAGCGGGTTTCCATGGCCGAGTGGACATTCAAACTTTGGTCTCCAGAGTCATAGTTTAGGTGGTCACAGACACCTGCTGTGTGTCCTTTTTGTCAGGGATGCAGCAGCAGGGGGTCTCTTTCAGTGAGTGAGTTCACAAAGGGAATGGGTGCATATGCATATGTACAATCCCACTCCAAGGAAACAAACACAGGAATAGTTCAGACCTCTACTTCCAGAGGGGAAAAAATCTAGACCTTAGCCCTAAAGTGGTGGGCTCCTGAGCTTGGAAAGATCAACCCTCTCCCTCAATACACACAAACACATCTCGGCCTGACAACTTCAGTGGAGAAAAATGACATACCGCTCTCCCAACGTGCATCTTCAGTCCAAATTGAAACTGACTGGTGTGTGCGTGAGGGTTAATACTTTTGAGCACAGGAATCTGCTTCTTTATTACTTGAAGCTCTTGAGATTCTTTTAAAATCAAAAACATTAAACAGAGGCATTGCATGGGAGAGGGAGGGGTATAGGGCAGAGGACAGAAAGTTCTTGAAAATGGAGTGGGTGAAAGTTTGGACATACTTCCCTTCACGCCTTCAGTTCAGGTGATGATCAAACATATTGTCTGCAATACTGTTGAAAAGGAGAGAGAATGACTTGATTGGCAAAACATCATTTGGATTTTCTTCCAAAAATGGGTGTTTATCAACAGCTACCACCATGTCCTGAGACAGACTTATCCCATTCTGAAAAGCAAGCCACAGCATTGAGAGAACCTCATGTACACAATGCTGCTGAGTGGTCTAACACTCTTCATAAATATATATATATATATATATGGTGAACATTTAAGCATAGTCCTGTGAAGTAACATAAATGGGTCTGATGCTGGGTGGCGATGAAGCCAATAATCCTTTTGAAAACAGAAGAAGAAACTCAGAAATGTAATTGAACTCCCCACCTAATGACAGAGTAACCCGAGTCCAAATGTTAAGCTAAGAATACTATGGCCCCAACCTGGTCTCACAAATCCGTGGGAGATCTTGACCGGAGCTCCGTTTCTGTAGACTCGGTCTGTTAATTCCCCCGGTCCTCTTTGCCAGACTCATTAAAAGCTGCATCCTCTCATCTCATCATGCTAGTACCAAATGGAGCATTGGATTCAGGGCCTTAGACAGGATTTCAGCAGAATTTAATTATACTTGCGGAGGAAAGGCAGTTGAAGAGATAATAGCTTTAACTCTTTGGTTTTCCAATCGTATTAGGGATGTGTCTCTGTCAGAGACGTTCTCTGCCAAAGAAAGGGGCGTTTAGCTTCACGTAGGAGAGGGGCAGTCTGGATCAAGGTACTTTACAGTTGCTGATGGAGTTGAAATTCTATTACCTGTCTTTTATTACGCTTTGTCCCAGATCCCTGCATGGCCAAGAGGAAGAATGGCCTCTACCTGCACTGATATCCCTCTAGACCAACTGAATTGAAATAATATCTGAGACAAAATGTAGGCCAGTGACTCTAACTCCTTTTCTAACTCTAATTCCTTTTCTTCTCCTCAATGATTTTTAACATCTTTGCCTGATGAAGAAACCAATGAAGCTTCAATGTATTTTGTCAATACGTGATGTATTTGGTCAATAAAGGTATCATTGGCTGGTCAATAAAGATATCACTGTTTTGTTGATTTTAGATGTGTGTCTATGCACTTTAATGAATTTCTTCCTAGAAAGTCCTCCAGGACTTTCCTCTCAGGACCAAATGTAATAAGTAATAAAATTATAATAGATAGTTTGGGCAGTGGACTTATTTGCATTCATGCACAGTTCTGAAAGAAGCTCATAGCAAAACTGAAACTTAATAGGCATTCCTACATTGCTCTAGAAATGACCAGTGTTTTTGTTTGAATTAAGGAGGAAAAAGCAAATTGACCAATCGTTTCTTTTCTTGCTTTCTCTCCACAGTTGTCGAGAGCTTTGCGTTGAACCAAAAGCAAGAGCAGCAGGCAAACTTCCGCCATCAGAAGGGCTTGGAATGCCTCTCCTCTCTTTTCACCAGCGTGGAAGAAACTCCTCAGGTTATCCAGACGAAGATCAATGGACGGGTCCCCAGATGGCTCAAGGGCAAGCTACTGAGAAATGGGCCAGGAAAGTTTGAGTTTGGAAAAGATAAGTAAGGCCTTCTTTGTTGCCTTGCCCCACTGACAATTCTATGCTTCAAATAAAGATTGTGGTTCTTTATGGTTTAAGCCCACGGATGATCTATCATTCCCATGTCAGCGCTAGAGAAAGCTAGGGAAGTTACTCTGTTGTGTGTAATTCCCAGCCAGTCTAGCCATTGATCGTGCTGGCTGGGGAATTCTGGCAGCTGCAGTCTAGCAAAGTAATTTTTTCATGCTTCAGTTCATTGTATCCTATAAAGAGGGAACTAAATTTTTTAAAACTTCTTTGGCTGGCCAGCTTGTTCTGAGTTGTTATGTATGGTTATCTATTTATTAGTTATATTAATTTTCTGCAGTGAGCTCATGACTTTTCTCCCCAGTTTGTCTTCACAACCTTTGGAAGTGGGTGAGGCTCAGAGAGGATGATGTAGAGTGTCAGGCCATTTCCACACTAGACTGTTACAGTCTAGTGTGGAAGGCTGCTCAAAGGCCCCTCCCTAAACTGCAAACCCCAGGATTCCATAGGATGTTGAAAGTGGAATAATAGCACTATAACAGTCTAGTGCGGAAATGGCCTCAGTGGGAAGCTGATCTTGGATCTCCCAAGTCCCAGTCCAACACTCTATATGACACTCTGAACTGTCACCTTGAAACTGTTGACTGACAATTGACTGAGTTTACCTGTTGGGCACCTGGCCTGAGTTGTCCTTATGGCAGAGAAGACCTAGCTGCTTCCTCTTTTTGATACCTCAGGCTATGGGTGATTGTAAGGAAGACAAGGCAGTCTCTTGAAAATGCACACTATTATAATAAAAATTATGGCTTCCTTCCTTAGAATTTTTGTTAATATTTGAAATTTATGGGATTTATATTTCAGTGGCAGGGAAAAGTGATATTTCTTCTTTTTACCTGGCTGAGAGAGAGAGAGAGGAGAACAGTTGTGTCTTTACTAGACTCCTCTTCCAGAAATTAGCATGCTCCACTCTGATGTTTACTTGCACAGGTTGTTTTATGTTAGCATCTTCTTGATTGTGCAGATTCTGTATATGCCTTTCAGTGTCTTTGATGAGCTGAGTGGGTATGCTTGAAACTGCTAGGATTTGAGTTTGAGAAAAGGAAAGGAAGGATGGGGGCTAACATTCTGAGCCCATTTGTTTTCCTTTGACTGAGTTTTTCTTCTTCAATTGAAGGTATAACCACTGGTTTGATGGCATGGCTCTGTTGCACCAGTTTGAGATTGAGGATGGGATTGTGAAGTACAGGAGCAAGTTCCTAAGGAGTGATTCCTATGTGGCAAACAGCAAGAACAACCGGATCATGATCTCTGAGTTTGGAACTATAGCTATGCCAGACCCTTGCAAGACCATTTTCGAGCGTTTTATGTCGAGGTTTGAAATGCCAAGTAAGTGGTTGAAGTCCATGTAAGGGTTGCATCATTCACCTCTTGGAGCCTGGACAATAATTTAAGAGGAAAGATTGTTCCCTTGGCTTAGAGTCAAATGAACAACCCTACCTTTAATGCCGATTACAGCAGTGCCAACCTTCCTCTTGGCCCCAGGCGTAGATGTTTAAAGCGCATCTACTTTAATTAGGAGAGCTGTTTATCTGTCCCACACCAAAAAGCCTGGGGCTTTTGCAAGGAGTACATCTAGTTTATGTGGTTCTCTATGCTGCTTCAATAAGCTTGAGGGTTTTTTCACCATGTCCCACAGGCTGACCTGGGCCAATCTGTCTTTTTCCTCCCCTTGTTTTGTCACAGAACCAACCGACAACTGCAGTGTGAACTACGCTGTCTATAAGGGTGACTATTATGTCAGCACAGAGACCAACTTAATGCACAAGGTGGATCTGGAAACTCTGGAATCAAAGGAGAAGGTAAAGGAACAGACCAAGGGACTTAGATCAAATCAGACAGTTGTCCACCTAGCCCAGGCAGAGGGGGTTCAGGTCTTCCCAGCACTGCTATCTGATCCTTTGAAGGTGCCAAGGAACTGAACTGGGGACTTTTTGGCATGCCAGACTTATCTCCTTGCCTCTCATTTCTGGCTCCTTCCAGGTTCAGAGAAGGTATGACTCCGAACACTGGTTTCTGGCAAACATAAGCAGCATGGGGCTACTTCGTATGGGCTTCCCATAGATGTCTGGTTAGCCCCAGTGAGAATTAAAATGCTGGATGAGATGATCCTTTGGCTTGATCCTGTAGGACTTTTCTTGTGGCCATGAGAGCTCTTTTTATACCCACAAGTGCTGTGCTACTGAGATCCAACTACTGGGCAGCACCAGCAGGAGAGAGCTATAATCTCATATGATTCACTTGTGGGCATCCCTAAGGCATCTGGCAAACCACTGTACCAAACAGGATGCTGGAGTAGATTTAGCTTTTGGTGTGATCTTGAAGGAAAAGCTGGGACAGGGAGCTCAGGGTCTCTGGAGGATGAAGCTGGCAGAAGGGAGGGAGGGAGTTCCATTATGGAAGATGACCATTTAACAGCTAGCTGCAAAAACAACATTTCACATCCTGTTTATGTCATGGCTTGGAAAATATTGCTCAGTCAATAATTTACATTTATGCTGAAGAGAGAAATGTCTTTCACTTGCAGGTGAATTGGAGAAAATATATTGCAGTGAATGGAGCAACTGCCCATCCACATTATGACCCCGATGGGACAGTGTACAACATGGGCAACTCGTACGGGAAGCACGGTGAGGGCCAGATGGCTCAGAGAAAGACAGGCTTGTGGGACCTGACTGGAAAAGCATCCAGATTTCCATTCTAACAGTTAGATACACAAATTACCATTTTAAAGGTCTATGTTCCTTACAGATATGAAATGGCTTATTCACACCACGGAAAATAATCTGCTCCTTTGTGTTTCATCTTGCTGTGCTACATATATAGCCTGAATACAAGTGCTCACTTTGTGCAGAGTTACTGGAGTATAACCCATTTTGCACCCCCTCCCCCATAATAGGGAAGTGCAAATGTCACTTGTGGCGACCTTTACATAAGTGTTACTTAAGGGCTGGCAGTAGTTGTATATGAGACTATGTTTTGCCGAGAGCTATGGTGCGGGGTGGAGAATGGAAGCACCTTTTCCTTATCTCCTTGCTTTGATGCAAGTTTCATCAGTCTGCTTTCCCAAAGCTGCCTCTTTAGAAACCACTTGAAACAAGAAGGCAGGGCAATCTAAAGGACTTATGTCCCTTGTGTTTCTCAATAGTATAAGTTGTTGTGTACCGTGTGCCTCTTTCAGCAATGGCACTCATTAAATTAAAATGCTTGGCAGCCGGAACTCAGACTGCTGTGTTCTGTCAGAAGAGAGATTCAAGTTAGCTTTGATATAGAAAGACTAGAGGAGAAAGGATGGCTTTACAACCCATGTCTGGGAACATTTTGTTTACTAGATATAGTCAGGCTGGGCTGACTGACTGAAGGGATTAATTCAAGACTCAGTGGGAACAGAGCCCACACTTCTTGGATCTCCCACAACCTAACCACTACACTACACTGACTTTCTGAAGCTGGCTTGGATTGTGCTAGAACAAAGGTCCATTTGTGAGGAGTAGCAGTTCTCAAGGCTTAGGGAAAGGTCGACTGGGACCTGGTACTCAAGGTCTTAGCTTGAGATGAAAATGACTGAAGGTGGGATGCTCTCAGCATTCAAAGTATTCCACTGGGTTTCACTCTTCCCTCTAGTTTATCCCCCAGATGTAAAGCCTCTTTTTCCTTAAATTATCAGGTCTTATGGGTCATGGAGGGAGGAATCAGCCCTGCAATCTTGTGAATGTTTTCCCAGACCTAAATCCTGCTGTCTTCAGTGAAGCTTGTTCCCTGGCACATGTGCTTTAGAATGCACTGTAGTTATTGCTGGCCTAGGAATGTGATGGAGAGGTTACGAGAGGTACAGGCTGGGGAGAGAATAATATATTTTAAACTGAAATATTACTGACATGTCCAGTATCAAATTTGCAATGAAGAGCATTGGGAATGTCAAACTTTCAAAACCGTGAATTGTTCAAGCCAAAAAATCTGCTTTAGTTCCCCCCACCGCCCAAATCTGTTTCTTGAATTGGCCGGTCTTTCAGTGTTATTACTCCCTGCCCTTGAGCCCTTTCTCTTTTGTTTATAGTGCCGGTTGGAAAGCAGCGGGGAAAGTTGCTTGACTGATCTTGTTATATAAAACATTTGTTACATAAAACACAGGGGGGAATAAAAGCAAAGAAATCTAGAAAGGGAGAATCTCATTTCACATTCTTCTTTCTCCCAAAGTTTGCAGAACTAGTTCTTGCATTTAATCCTGCTCCGTCCTATTTCTCGTGAATCAAGAATGCCTCAGCAACAACATTTTTTTAGGGGAGCCAAACTATAGCTTTAGCCTAGGTTTCCTTGTCCCAAGGGATGCCCACATCCCCACTTGGCAAGGTCCAGCATGGAGCTGCTGCTGAGATCCAGAATGGCAGTCCTCTTTCTCATAAAGCCTGTCTAACTTTTGTCATATTGGTGGTCAAGTCTTCCTCCTTCTGCTATATCAAACAAGTGAGAGTGACAGGAGGAATACATTCGCTTCTTGTTGTTGTGTGCTTTCAAGTCATTATTGACTTATGGCGACCCTAAGGCAAACCTATCATGGGGTTTTCTCAGGCTGAGAGTGTGTGACACATCCAGTGGGTTTCCATGGCTGAGCAGGGAATCAAACCCTGGCCTCCTGGGTTGTAGTCCAATGCCCAGACTACTACATTCTCATGCATCCCCTAGCTATCAGTTATTAAACACAAAGACCTCATTTCTAGAGATGTCAGGCCAGGCAACAAGAAGGTAGCTCCCTCCCCACCAGATACAGGTACAGCTTCACTGCTGGTGGGATCCTTCATAACAGATGCACTTTCTCTCTTGCAGGCTCCAACTACAACATCATTTGTGTCCCACCGCGGACACCTGGCTCTGACAATTCTAGCCTACAGGGTGCAAAGGTGGTGTGCACCATTGAGCCAGAGGACCGGATGAGCCCTTCCTATTACCACAGCTTTGGTGAGCTCCAGCTTCCTTGAAATGGATTTGGTTGTAAGGAAGGGAGATCTAGCCTCTGGGACCTTTCACACTACGCAGTCACAGCACTGTGATTCCACTTGAACTGTCATGGCTGAGTCCTGATGGGATTCTGGGATTTGTAGCTTCAGGAGAGGTCATTCGAATTCTCTGCCAAAAAGTTCTTGTGCCTCACCAAGCTACAAACCTCAGGATTCCATAGGATGTGGCTGTGGCAGCTAAAGTGGAATCATAGTGCTATAGCTGAGTAGAGCGAAAGGGTCCAGTATTTATGTATGTTGGCCTGTTCCAGTGGTCTGTTTATATTCTTCTCATTACAGCTGATTGTTGTTTTGCTTCTTCTCAGTATTTGATGCTACTGAGTTAATACAAGAACTTTTTATAAGGAATGAATGTATTCTAAGCTGTGCCAAGTTTGCTTTCCCAATTTTTTACGGTGATTCCAACATTAGCAGGGTAGTGAAACTGCTCTGAGTTCAATTTAAACTTTAAAGTTACCATTCAGAGTGTGGCATCTTATTCCCAAAATAAGTTCCACATCTTGGATAGCTAAGGTTAAGCTAAAATGTGGAGCAGAACTACCCAACCCACTGAGCTGGAGTCTCCAGTTGCCAGAACTGCTTGTCTTTAAAACAAACAAACAAAAAAGGAGAATTGCAGTTATGGCATCTATGCTTGGAACATAGTTCTCTACTCTTCTGTTTTTGTTTTTTATTATTAAAAAAAAGAACTATAAGGAAAATTCAGGATGGCGGTGCATAGATGATGGTGATAGTCTGGATGCCCACTAAAAACTGAATGTATGAAGCCTGGCTGCTCCTAAATGGAAAAGAAGAACCCCTAGTAAAATACATTTTATTCAGGGCTTTATCTAGGGGCCACTGGATGTCATGAAATTCTTTTTCCCAGGAACGATTAAGCTAGCAGGAGAAAAGCAGGAGCATGTTGTCAAGCAATCAGGGGAAGGGGCCATGATGCCAAATAAGGTGACCGGGCTTGGACCTCTTATGGAACATGCTGATGTGTAAGCCATGTCATCTCTGCTTCTAGGAATGAGCAAAAACTACGTCATCTTCATTGAACAGCCCCTCAAAATGACCCTCTGGAAGTTCATGGCAGCCAAGGCCCTCGGAAGATCCTTTTTGGATGGGATTAGCTGGGAGCCTAAGCTCAACACTCGCTTCCATGTAGTGAACAAGCTCACAGGGCAGGTAAGTCCTCTCCCTTCACTAGCTCGCAGTCTGCTGCCTTCTGCGTTGCCTGTTGTGGAGCTCACAGGCCCAGCCAGCGAGCCTGGAGAAAAAATAAAAATGTTCTTTAAAAAATAAGTAACCTGAAATGGTTATTTTTTTGTATGCAGGAAAGTAACTTGGCTGTCACTCTTTTTGATATTTTTGAAATGTAACTTTATTACGCTCTCATTGCCAACCCACTCAAAACCTTGTTACCAGGATGATACAACGATGCTTTGCAAGATAAGCTTAGAAGTAATGTTTTAAGTAATGCTATTATCTATAACAGAGTTAAAGTAGGTGTTTGTCATTGAATAACCTTGATGACTATAAGGAGCTTAAGTAGTACTTTAGCTGCATTGTAAAGCAGCGGGAGGATAGAAAGTGTGGTTGGGCTTGTAGACTTCTTAGCTCTGTCTATCTATGAAAATCCGTGCAAGCCGCATTGAATGCCATCTGCAGATTTTCAGAGATGTTCTGTGGGGTGTTCAACTGAAGACTGAGAGGACATCTTGTATGTATTCTTTGCACAGGTGTTGCCCACGCAGTACTGCAGCAAAGCCCTACTGTCTTTCCACCAAATCAATGCCTTTGAAGATCAAGGCTGCATTGTCCTCGATCTCTGCTGTCAGGATGATGGGAAAGCGATAGATGTTTATCGTCTGCAGAACCTCCACAAGACAGGGGAAGCCCTGGACCAGGTAAAATTGTCCAGGAGATAGTGTTGGATGCCACATCTAGCCAAAGAATGTTTGTGGGAAGGGAACAGAAGAAGGGCCAGCTCCTTAGGGCTGTGTGTGCCTGCTGTATTCTGGACTTGCACCAGGGGTGGTTGGTAGCTCCCATGTGAGTGGGATGGTGAATCTACTCCAAGTTTTGGAAAGCTTTCAAGGCACTATCCAAGGTGCTGAATCTATTTCAGGAGAGAAGATCTGGCACCTTGGATAACTCCTAGATTCTCTGCCCCACTAGAAAGCAAGCTACCAGCTGCCACTGAGTCACACTTTGTCATTTGCCAGAATTCACACAGAATGATGGAAGCAGACAAATGAATATCTTGTGTCCTGCTCTTTCCTAATATCTTCCACCATTCTTTTTTTTTATTATTATTATTCATTTGTATCCCGCCTCTCCATATGGATCGAGGCGGCGAACAACTTACAAATAGCATGTATTTCGAAACATTCCATTATTCTCTAATGTTCTGAAAGGAACATAGGTCAGTGATGGAGTGCATGTTTTGCATGCCAAAGGTGCAGCATTTTGCCCTATGATGTGGGGAAAACTTAGTCCTGCAGTGCAGAGAAAGTTCTGTATCTTGAATTGTTTAAAGCTTTGCTGCTTTTAGTTTTATATCAATGTATCCACAGACAAACGGGCGGACGGACTTTTCTGGCTTTCTAATTTGCGTTCAAATATCAAGGTACCTTTGGTGCAATCCTGGGATTATATCAAACATTGTATTCCATTAAAGTCCCATAATAATGCATGGCAACATATGCTATGCTAATGAAATTGATGCTACATGTATTTACTCAGATGTAAGTCAGACTTTGAGAGCCAGTGTAGTGTAATGGTTTGAGCATTGGACTATGACTGCAGAGAGCAGGGTTCAAATCCCCATTTAGCCTTGGAAACCACTGGGTAAACCACACTCTCTCCACCTCAGAAGAAGGCAAAGGCACCCCCCCCCAAAAAAAAATCCTGCCAAGAAAACCCCATGATAGGTTTGCCTTAGGGACAGCATAAGTTGGAAACAGCTTAAGGCACATAACAACAAAGTCACATTTACTAAGAGAGCTTATTTAATTGTATTTTAAATTTGTTATTATCAGAGTTTTTAGCTGTATTTTCTTTTACTCTACACTGTAGGCTGCTTTGACTTCTATTTTGTGAGAAAAGCAGGGAATGAGTAAAACAAATCAATAAATAAGCCCCACTTAGTTTAATATGGCTTACTCACAAGTAATGCGCTATACACAGCACAAGTTATTTACATTTCCTTCTCTTATTGCTTAATCTTCAGCTTTATTTTTCTGCCTGGCGATTGGGGAAGAGTGTTTGTAAAACATCCATTTGGGGGCAAGAAGAGTTATTTGTCCATGTGAGTGGGATGTAGGTGGGACTCTGAATGGGAAGCAACCCAGAATGAGAGACAAAGAAATAATACTTTTCTCTCTCATGGATTGTTCTTGTTCCCCATCTCCACACCAGAATGTAGCTCTTCCTTTTGCTTTAGTTTTTCTTTTTTTCGGTTCCTTTGCAGACCTATAATTCAATAGCAACACCATATCCACGGCGTTTCGTTCTGCCCCTCAACGTAGATGACAAGAAACCTGCGGGAGAGAATCTTAGTCCTTTGAGCTACACATCGGCAACCGCTGTGAAAGAGGCTGACGGGAAGGTATGTGCTCCGTACACAAATTTTGGGGACTCCCGAGAATGAGGGCGGGAGACATAACTCTGGGGCTGAATCCAATTAGAGTAAATCCAATGGGTCTAACCAGAGTGGACCCACTGACTCAAGGGGACTTACAAACTGACTTACCGTTCAGTGGGTCTGTTCTGGTGGGGATTACTAATTCGGTTTAGGTCTATTTGCCAAAGGTCCCAGACCCATTTTGTGACATGTCAAAAGGTTTAGGTAGCAGATGATGGGAACTACTCTTCTGTATCTGAGTGCTTGGATAGCGGCTATGAGTCAGAGGAGATAAAGTGGGGCTAGAGAGACAAAGAGTGCAGGGCACCTTCCAATGTGCACATCGGGTACTGATTCCTTTTCTAGGTCTGGTGCACATATGAAAGTCTGCATGACGAGAACCTCGAGAAAGCAGGTGGCCTGGAATTCCCCCAGATCAATTATGCTCATTGCAACGGGAAGAAATACCGCTACTTCTATGGCTGTGGCTTTGGGCACTTGGTTGGAGATTCGTTGATCAAGATTGACGTAAAAACCAAGGAGATGAAGGTGAAAGGATGTGGGGAGGGGTTGCTGTTTGCTTGTTTGTTTCCTAGGCTGGCTACAGAAGTTGGATTCCTGTTTTTAAAAACCACCAGAAAAACTTTCTCTTTCTGCCCCCCCCCACTTTTTTTTTCTTGCTAGATTTGGAAAGAGGATGGGATGTATCCCTCTGAGCCTATATTTGTGCCTGAACCTAACTCTGCTGGAGAAGACAGCGGAGTCATTCTGTCTGTAGTGCTCACACCCAAGCAGGTAACTTAACCCTTACAAATGTGGACTCAGTGGGCTCCTCCAGATGGGGCAAAAATTGTGGGCGGTTGTGGTATTTATTACAGTAGTTCTAAGGATTTTTGAAATATCCAACAGTGGCCAGAATCGTTGCATCTTCATAAACGGACTTGTGTCTGTAGGAATTAGAATTGGACGGCTGCGTAATAGCTGGCAAAGTGGCCGACGCACACTGGGACTGATGCCACAGTACGACAATGCACAGTGGGACCCAATGAGCATTGGTCCCGTTGTACATTGGGACACCAGCTGTGTACACTGATAGAGCCCAACGTGCGTTGCCAGTATCCTCTTAATGCATCTTTCCAATTCACGAACAGGATTTCTTAGCACCTCTGGTGTGTAGCTAAGTATACGTAAAGTTAGATTAACAGAGAGTATGATAGAGGATTCTGAACAGTATATTTTTTCCTGTACTATTCTCTGGCAGTTTCCAGCACCAGCTGCAATATTTTGCGCAATGTTGAAGATATGCCAGTACAATAAAATACACATCTTCTCTTCCCTGTCCAGCAGTTCTCTCTCTCTCTTGTTCAAAAAATGCTAGAGTGCATCACTGAAATGACGCTGTTGTACTATATAACTTACAGTTTTTTTAAAAAATGGAGAGAAATTTTCTCATAAAATCATAGACCACTTCAGAAAATCTTGCCCCAGTTTTTTTAAAAAAAATCTTTGAAAGAGCTCCAGAGCAGATCAAAGAAATCACTATCAAGACCCCGCCATCTCCAATGAGTGGGGAGTGAATGGACCTGCAAGTGGTAACAACTAGCAACCCCAAGGAGGTGGATCTGAGAACTCACATGTGCCTCTTTAAGAGCCCATTGTTGGGAAATAAATTCCAAGGATGCTAAAACCAAGTTGTATTGCGCCCTCTAGTGAATATGGGTGTGAAATGTGTCATAGGCTGCTGGGTTTTGCTTCAAATGTTAGGATGGCGCATAGCTTCTGCAGTCTCCGATTTCATCTTCCCAATTTAATAGCCCCAAAAAGCCCTTCAGAGGGATCTCAGTGGGAAAGTAGTGTTGCGTGCCTATATTACTGTTTGACCTTGACTTTGTCCTTGTTTCAGAATCAAGGTAGTTTCCTGCTCATTCTGGATGCTAAGGATTTCACCGAACTGGGACGGGCAGAAGTTCCAGTACAGATCCCTTATGGATTTCATGGCACTTTTGTCCCACGTTAACAGCTGTTCTGTTAGCTGGTGTTGGCTTACCAAAAGTGGTAAAAGGAGAAATCTGCTCCAGGATGCTGCTGTGCGACTGATGTTTCCTTTTTGTGATCTTGGGGAAGGTACTTAATCTTACCATGAGTTGCTTTCTTTATCTGCCTAGGGGTGTCCTAAAAGCTATCTGAACCTATAGAAATGTTGCAAGGCAAAATCACATTCATGACAGTGACAGGTATCGCTAATAAAAGACAGATAAATTTTGCACATGCAGATAGAACTTGTTTAAAGGATGCTAAACTTTAAACTGGCCTTTATAGCATATCTTATAGCTTATTTTTGTATCAATTATATATTTTATAGTTTAATTATGTACATGAAATTGAAGCCCGTTGGGAACTTCTGTATTTTTTAAAGATTTTTTGGCAATACTAACAAATTAAATTTGTTTGCATTACAGATTTGTTTGCATTACAGATAGGTGAAGTGATTGGCCCAAAATAAAAGATGTCCTTATCTTCATTTACTGTTCTTTTTCCTCTTTCTAACACTTACTTATACTCGCAGGAACTAGCATAAGGAAAGATCTTCTTTTAGTAAGAAACCACATGCTAAGAATGAGGACAGCCACTGTGTTTGTCTTGAGATTCTGGTTTATTATGCTCAGGGGCTGCATCCACACTACACATTTGGTGTGAGAATCATCATACTTTATTCACTCACTGTTTATGTGGCATCCGCCTGTTTATGGTTGACCTCCCAACTTTTCCTGCAGAGCAGGAAACCCAACCTTTTTTAAAAAAACTAGAACTGGAATACAAACTCCAGAGATGTGGATGGTTCTTGGTGTGTCTTTCTCAACTCTAAGGTCTCTTTCACACTACAGAATTATAGAATTTTGATATGTCTTTTCCTGTCCTGGCTGCAATCCTAGGTTTGGTAGTATGGCGGGGCCTTAGAGTTCTTTGGCAGAGAATTCTCAATTCCTCATGAAACTAAGCATCCCAGAATCCCCTAGGATGGAGCCATGGGCATTAGAGTGGAGCCAAAGTGCTGCAGTTCTGGTAGCCGTGTGTTCACTGATGTATCAGGCATGTGAGCCCACCACTGATTTGCACACCTTCAGTGTAACTTTTGTGGTGAGTGGGTGCTATTTTATCACCCGGTTTATTTTTTAAAGGCAGTCTTTTAATGAGTGCCACTATGGTTTTCTTAAAATCAGCAAAAGAGTGGTTGAAGGAAGAAGAGTTGCAACTCTCATTTTAAAAAAAGGCATTAAGAACAATCACTCCTTGCCAATCTGCTCACCCCTATTTTAGCAGTACGTCTCTCTCATCTAAATAAAAGACTCTACAACAAAAACATTCAATTTTTCTTTTACTTCTACAGTTTCCCTCACAGAAATGTTTTTGTATGATGCCTCTACCTTCAGTTTAAAATTGCAAAAGCAGAGTTGTGCATGCAGTGCTATTGTGCATGGATGGGCACTGTGCATAGTACATGGGTGTAGATGCTCATCGGTTGTGCCTTTGATTGTATGCTCAGTGTCTTTGTTCAGTTGCACAATGCTGTCATTCAACTGAAGGGTTACAGAGCACAGTAAGGGTGTAACTCTGTGTAAGAGTTTTATGCTACGCAGCCTTGCTATTGGATCTTGGCCAAACCTCCTTCCGAACTGCCCTTCCTACTTCTTATAAAAAATCTTTTTACTTTGGAATAGACTAAAATGTCATATTCTAAACACAAATTAAAATAAGCAAGGATTCCTATAGGCCTTTGCACGTTTTAAAACACTGGATGGTGAAATTAATAATTAGACACACATGCAGGAATGAGTTCTTAACAGGATCTACAGCATTTTAAATCCCTCTTTGGACAGAGAGGGCTAAATGTGCTGGTATACTGAAATCCTTCTTGAATTGCTTTGTAGGAGAGAAAGACTTCTTTCAAGAAAAATATTTATTAGTTTAGTTCTGTATTATGTACGCCACCTTTCTTTCCAGAGCTCAGTGCAGCCTGGCTGACTCTCTCCTTCCACACAGTATCTTTGTAACCAAACAGAGAGACAATGAGTGGCCAAAGATCACCCAGGGAGTTTCATGACTCTTTGAGAACTTAAAATATCTTTTACTGGCCAGGCCCTCTTCACTATTCTACATGCACTCACATGTAAAATGGTGGTGGTGGTGGGAACCCATAAGCCAAGGTGGAATTGTCACCTTTTGTTAGTGATGTCCAAAACGGGTTCCTAGTTTCACAACACCATCTTAGAAATATGTCCATGAAAGTTACCCACATGCCTATAATATGCCTGGGTTAGTCATTTGCAACTTTAAAAAGAAAGCAAAAACATCCAAACTATCTTATTTTGGTAGCAATTCCTTGCCTGGTTTCCTGGAGGTCATTCTTGCTCACCTCAGGTGACCAAGCAAGCAGTTATTTACAAGGCAGTATAGCTCCAGCAGCCAGTGATATCAACTCCTGTCTCTTCAAGCAGGATCACACCAGTGGGTTCCTTTACTTGTCCCCAATTCCCTTGCTAGTGCTTGTCCCAATCTCAAAAAGAAAAAAAAAAGAGGGGGGGTACAAAAAGGTTAGAAAATTTAGTGTCTGTGGTGTAACTGCAAGAGTGAATCCTCCACAGACTTTCCAAACAGATGCTCAAGCTGAGAACTTGGCAGGGCAGAGGCAGTCATGGGAGGTGGTGGCCGATTTTTTAGAAAGCTTCCTTCGGTCGTCTGCAGGGAGCGTGGGCATTGTGCAGGCTGCTGTGAAAGCTGATGGAACTGGCGCATCTCCCCTGTAGGTGACGCTGATCTCGTCTGTTTCATAGAGTTTTATCTTATGGAGAGTTTTCGTGGGCAGGTGCTTCTGGAGGTTTTCCCAGATGAACACAGCAAGATTCTCGGTTGTACTGGAAGAGTGACAGAGACAGAGACAGCTTCTCTGCATCTTCTTTGCATGTGATTTACAACAGCTCCAAAGCTGTATCACACCACACACACCCTCCTACCATTCTGACTTGCCAGGAACAGTCCTGGTTAATCCTCTCATGTCCCATCTTTTCAGCCCCTTTTAAAATGTCCCAGCTTCTCTCTCCTCCCTCCACCCTCCCCACTTCATCCGTGGTTGACTTCCGTTGCTACAAACCGAGTTCAAAGTGCAAAACTAGTTTGTACTCAATTAATTCAGTCGGGGGAGAGGACAGGAAGAATCTTGCCCTTCCCAGGAGACCCAGGAAAAGGCAAACTTCTGCAGCCTCTCTTAGCTTATGTGTTTTTCCTCATTAATAGCTTTTGTCATGTTGACAATGCTCGGATGTTGCTTGGCCACATGTGCCGTTGTTTTCATCCGTGAAATATTGGAATATATACCCGCAGTCTATCTTTGACCACTCAGGACTCCATAGACTTCCCAAAAAAAGTACGTGAATTGCCTCTCTTGGGGACCTTGAGGAGAGATAATTCATCTTTTAAAGAGATAAAAAGATCCCCTGTATTGTTTAAACTTATAAAAAACAAACAAACTGTTTTTCAAAACTAGAGGTGGACTTCCAGTCACTTCCTGTTTCGTTTTGGGGTATTTTTGGCACTCTGTCTTATACCTACGAGGCCCAGAGGCAGACAATTAGCTGTTTATCCTACCAGAGTTGCCCACCCTGACTTAGAGGAATACAAGAGAAAGCCATTTGTAGTTTGTAGCCCCGTTTTTAATTAGGGAAAGGCCTGAATATGTTTTGAATAGTTTTGGGGGAAAGGCAATAAATCAGGGATATCTCATGAAATACCAAAATTGCAATCATCCATGCCATGGTATTTCCAGCTGTGGAAGCCGGGCAGTGAAGAAATCTGCCTGGAAGAGAAACAACTCATCTGTGGTGCTGGAAGAGAGTTCTGCAGATACGATGGACTGCCAAACAGAAAAATGAATGGGTCCAAGAGCAAATCAAGCTTGAACTTTCATTCATGGCCTAGACGATTAAGCTTAAGCTGTCATACTGTGGACATATCATGAGTCAATGTGACCCACTGGGAAAGATAATGATTGGTAAAGCGGAAGGCAGTAGGAAAAGAGGGAACGGTACTACAGGTGGATTGATCCAGTCAAGGAAGCCGTGGATGTCCTGAGTTCCTAAGACACAGGGCATGAATAGAGTCACAGGGAGATGGATCCATGGGCAAGTCAGCTTTGCAGACCAGTGGGGCCAAACAAAACAACTGGATTGAATTCATATAAACAAAGTCCTCTCCCTCCCTGTTTTCCTCATGCAGGAATCCCACTGTCTTACCTTACGACATTTGCAAAATAGGGGACATCTTGATCCAAATCTTTTTTGTCAAGAGGCTTGGTGACCGCCTCCTAGGTAGGAGCAAAAAGATAATGTTAAGCGGAGCATGTCCAAGTAAAGTAGCAAAAGAAAATAGGACCAGGATAATGTCACATTCTCAACACTGACAATTTGATGACTTTTGCACAAAGCCATAGGAAACAGCAAAATGTTACAATACAATAGCACACCTTGGTTGCAATCCTGTATGGCTCCCACACAAGGCTGAGCCGCATACAACCACGCCTGCTTCCCAAACGGCTTCTGAAGCTGCCTGCTTGGCTATTCTGTGCTTCGTGGGGAGCAGGCAGGATTGTAGAAGATTGCCAATGTCTCTGTAGCCAGAGGCGAAATGATTACAGGAGGGCCATAGTGGATATCAGCACCGATGTTATTATTTTGCATCTGGTCACAGGGACACTTCTCAATCCTGCCTGATCCCCACCAAACCAGGGAATGGCTGTGGAAGCGGCTTCAAATACGGTTAAGTAAGTCAGGAGGGCATTTGGGCACTGCAGGGGGAGGAAGGGGATAGCAACTCCTGCAATATCCAGAAAAGGACACACATACACATAAGGAAAACTTAGGTGTGCATACATCCCTTACAGGCTGTCAGCCTTTGTCTTCTTATTGATGTACGTCAGTGTACATTGCTCAACAGCCATATTCAGCAGGCACAACACGAGTTGTGCATATGGAATCATTGTGCAAAATGGCATATTCCTCCGAGCCTGTCATTGTGCACTGTGCAGTGGGGCCCATTCCTGAACATGTCTAGCCCATTTACCTGCAGGTAAGCTTTCAAATCCGTCAGGTCTACTACCATTCCAGAAACGGGATCAATCTAAAAAAAAATAAAATAAAAAATGAGTGGGAATCTCAGCAATCTATAGACGAGGTCATGCTTGCACACTTGAATTTTATTTGCTTCTGCACTATACAATCCCAGGGAGTCTATCATCCATCAGCCTCACTTGGGAGCAGGTGCATCTTGGACCATGGCTAGCCATGGGGCATTGGAACAGAACTATCTGGGATCCCTCTGTGTTGTATACCATTTGCTACCGATAAAGCTTATCTTATAGCAGCAACATGTGTCAATGTTTGGCACCAAAGTACAGGAGACTTGGAATTACATCCAACTCCAAAAGAGAACAAGCCCATAATCTAGACCCTGGATCATATCAGAACCAGATGCCCCTAAGCCTTCCTCCATTTGTTCCCTCTGGAAGGTTCCCCATGCTACTTACTTCTCCACAGACCGTCACCACAACTAGAGGAGGAACAAAAGGACAAGTTAGTACCATACCCTCCAACATTTCACAGATGAAAATTGGGATACGTGGGCCGAGCAACATCAGCATGTGGTCAAAATGGCAAAAGTTATTAGCAAGGAAGAACATACAAGCTGGGAAAAGCTCCAGCAGTTTGCTTTTGCCTGAGTCTACTGGGAAGGGCAAAACTGCATCCCTCAGGCCTTTCTGCACTACACTGTTATAGTGCCATTATTCCACTTTTAGCATCCTGTGGAATTCTGGGGTTTGTAGTTTACTCAGGCCCAAGAGCTCTCTGGCTGAGAATCCTAAATGCTCCTCCCTAAACAGCAAACTCCAGGATTCCACAGGATGTTGAAAGTAGAATAATAGCACTATAACAGTGTAATGTGGAAAGGCCCCTTCTCTTCTCCATCCTAACTTAGGGGATTAGAACTGGGGCGGGCAATTCTGGCCCTGCAGATGTCCAGCTCCCATCATCCTACACCATTGTCTATGCTGCCTGGATTGATGGGTATTGCAGGCCCAAGAGTTGGAGGGTTGCACTTAATCAGCTCTGAACTAGAAGATTGGACAGAGAAAAATCCAGGCACCTAAATTTGCCACTCCTTGTTCTGCCAGGGTGGTGTTGAAAGTTAGTAGCACTGCAAAATTGGCTAGTTTCTCACCTTTATAATTGTGCCCATGCCTCTGGCTGCATGGACCAAATAGCTTCTTATTCTCTGTGTCATTCAGAGATTTACTGGAAAGAGAAAGAAAATTAATACGCAGGACTGAGGAGTTAGCACAGGATGGAAGTCACAAGGCCATCCAGTCAGTCTTGGCTTCTCCTTCACTCATTTGTCATAGCAAAGAAAAACAAAACTTTGAAATCTGGAGAGGCAGAAACTGAGTGTCTTATCCTTTGGCACTGACATCAGTATGTCTTATAATAGACCATTAGAAAATTTTGGCTTCATTAATGTGGCCTATCTGTTGCTCTACTTCCAGGAGAGCGCAACCTTTGCGAGAAACATCCAGTGGCTGAGATCCTGTGTGGCACAGCACAGTGTAATAGTTCCACAGGTGGCACTACACTACATGTCTCCTTAGAAACTTCCCGCAGACTCACTGCTTATCAGCTGCATGCCCCCCGGCCATTAAATGGCTGGTGAAGAGTCAGGGTATTGGAGAAGTATCTCTCTATGTCCCAGTAGCCACATGCAGACCAGTTACATCACCTGCTGAGATCCCCCAAGGTCCTCCAGAGGCCTCTGCAGATGATGACACTGGTCACAGGGACATAGCCAGAGACTTCTCCAATCCCCTCCTTCCACTGAATTGCAGAGAGGAGGAGATGAGCAGGTAAATGGTGAAGGGGCTTGTTGTAGAGGTTGGAATAGAGCACCAACACCCACAACCAACCAAATAAGACACACAGGGGTGTAAGGTAGACATATGCCACCAACTGAATGGCAACCACTGTGAATTTGAAAGCAACTGATCCGTATCCCCAGAGAGAAATTCCAATCTTCACTGGAGCCAAGCAGATATCTTCTCCCCCCTCCCTTCTCCTTGGTCCTTTCCCCCCCAATTTCTTCTGCAGTGGTTCAAAATGCTGAAGGCTAGTGCCACTGGCAGAATTATGCTATGCTGTGCCATACAGGATCTCATTCAGTTTTTCCACAGATGTTGCTCTCGTCCAAGGACAGCGCAACTGCGAGGCCACGTTTAATAGCAGCCACAGTTAAGGTGGTGCAATCTCTACCTTTGGGCTCAGAACAGCCATCTTAAGGCCAGGTCTTCCTGCAGAATATATCTATTAGCTGCCTGAAGTGCAGCACCAAATCCTCCCCCACTCCACTAAAGTCAATGTGCATATTGTCTCCCAAATTAATTTGGAACCTGTGCGTGCATCTTGTCTCAGAGCAAAACAAGTTGGTCTCGTTGGAACCTTGTTTCTCAGGTTAATAGCAAAGCATGCATCTTGTTTCTCAGGTGAATGGCATTCCCAGAATTGCTATTAACCTTATAAACGAAGCATGCATTCCTGGAAGTGCTATTCATGTTGCGTGGTTTTCTCTCCCCAGTTACTTGATGATAGCATTTAAGTTATAAAAATGCTCAAGCTTCCAGTTTTTAAGAACTCCAAGCACAGTTGGAGAAACTGTCAAAATTCCCTGACCAGCATGTTACAGGTGTTGAGATTCCAAGGAACAGTTCTGGACATATTCCCCCTCCACCCTTGATTTCCGTAATTGCCAGCATGGTGTAGAAATCAGGAGAGTTAGCCTAGGCTTGGGGCAACCCAAGTTCAAATCCCCCATTCAGACATGTAGCTCACTAAGTGATCTTGGCTCAGTTCCCAAACCTTGCCCTTGCCTCCCTCACAGAGCTGTTGTGATGCCAAAAGAAAAAAAAGGGCACCGCTTTGTGGATGCTCAGAAGAAAGACAGGATATAAATGTAGTACACATGCATGCATGCTTGTTTTTGCATGCTTGTTTTGTTTTTGTCTTTGCATTCAAGTCATTTCTGACTTGCAGCAACCCCAAAGCAACCCTATCATGAGGTTTTCTTGGCAAGCTTTGATAAGCGGGGGTTTTACAATTGCCGCCTTCTGATGCTGAAAGAGTGTGACTTCCCCAAGATCACCTAGAGTCCTAGTCCAACACTCAAATTTCTACAGCATGCTGGCTCTTCACACCCACATTCCCATATATTTAAATAAAGGGTTAGGAAGTAAAATTACCAGGCCAGTCTGTGGGAAGCACTAAAGGTATCTATCCTGGAGAAGGTGGCTGTTTTCAGGGGAGACGTCTCTGCCTTAGGTCCTCCCGAAGTCTCCGGGGTCTGCATTGCAGGCACCAAGCTGAGCTGCTGTCAGCGGTCCAGGAAAGAGACGGCAGCACTGTTAAAAAGGTCGTCTGAGGCTCTCCACAACATGAATTAATAACCAGCTGCCCATCATGTGATCATGGCAACGAACAACTGTACATGCCAGAGATATGAAACCAAGGCCATGGGATGGGAAGAGGAACCAATCAATTAGCCTGGAGGAACAAAAGTTTCCCGAGGGAGCACATTAACTTTGTTTCATAAAGAATGATATTTTGCATTTATGGTTGAAAGGATCACATTCTCAGGTGGCGTTCCGGAAAAAACTCATTCTTCACAAGCTGAGCATGAGTCAGTAGTGTGATTACGTATGTTATTCTTTTTTTAAAAATGTTTTTATTAAAGTTTAGTTACCAAACAAAAAAAGAACAAGTGGGTCACATCTTCCTTCAATGTATCCCACCTCTCCCACTTCCGCTTATATTTCTCCAGTGGAAACTACATTATTTCTGCTTACACAAAAGAAGAGCAATTACATTTCTATTATCAATAAAAGCAATCACCCTTTATCTTGTTTCCATATCTCTACATCTTATGAATCTATGTCTTTATCCAGTCCAATACTCCTTTCTATTCCCTTTCAAAATTCTGTATTGGTTTACTTTTCAAAGAGGATGCTAATTTTTCTGTTTGTACCATCTCTAAAACTTTCAACTTCCACTCTTCTAGATTTACATCTTTATTTTCTTTCCAATGTTGTGCGTACAACAACCTCGCTGCTGTTACCAAATATAACAGTATCTTCTGATGACTTCTCATCTGACTGCGGATGCTATAACAGATGATGAAATCCTAGGCAGCAGTGATGGGAATGTAGCATACAGATGACAGGAAATAAAGTTCCTCTCTTTGATGGCCAGGTTGGATGGGCTCCAGTTCTGGGAAGCGGGAGGGCTGTTCGGAAGAGAACGTGGACAACCGAGCACATGTTGAGGATGTCGGCCGGCATGGTAAGGTGCTTGCAAACCAAGTCAGTGAAGAACAGTTGATAGAGAGCTGTGTTTTTAGCCTGAAGAAGTTGAAAAAGGAGACATGACCATTATCGGTGATTGTCAGCAGAGATGTCACACGCAGGACTCCAATGAAGGCGTGGAGATGGCAGGGAAGCACAGTTCACCAAAACCTTTAGGAGAACCTCAAGCTGGAATCCCTTTGGGGCTTTATTCTCATGTAACCAGAAAAATGGTTGCCCTGTTTGTTTGTTTTAACCAGCTTGTGTAAGGAGACCTCTGAGATTTCCTTATGAAAGCACTCCCCAGTTTTCCAGCGATGGAGGGGGAAACCTCTGAAGTGGATTGCTCCTCCTCATTGCTCCGATAGGCAGGATTTTAAGGGAGTCGCCACTACGAGGAGCAACCCGCCACACTCACAGTCCAGTTCCTGCCTCTGCTCTGAGTAGGCTGTGCCGAGAGCTTTCCCTTTGCTCTTCACTTCTGGGTGGTTATCTTCACTTATCCTTCTTCTTGGCTGCTGCCACCAAGAACTCCCTCACTTTCAACTGTCCTTTTCTTCCTTCTTTTCTATATTAACCAGTCATTAGGAGAGACTTTCGTGGACGCTTTTTTGGAGACACCATGGCAAATGCTAGTGGTGCTGAAGGCACCTAAGATTCTGGTGGTGGAGCGTTTAAAAAGAATGGGAGATCCGTCCACGGAAGTCAAAGGAGGCAGATCCTTTCATCCTCGACCCTAAGAGCACACATCGCAAGCCTCAAGCCCAGATTGGGCCTCAGACAGTGGCAAAGGATTGCACAGAACAGGGGGTGAGTAATACAGTCCATCCTCCTCCCATAGTAGCTGGCCACGAGTTTCATCCAGAGTTCTGCAACCGGCTCCAGATGATTATTGTAAAAGAGTCTACAGCGACCTCAGCTCAATCAGCAATTTCCCACCCAATCATGCAATTGCCTCCCCTTGCAATCTGCTCCACTACAAGGGGATAACGGAGAGGGCTGTCACGAGTCATTAAGGTGAAGGGAATCCTCTTCATCACCCCCATTTTCTCGCCAAGGAATGGATTCAGTGATCCCTAATCAAAACATGTGTTTTTTCATCCCAAGCACTTTTATTTTGGTAAAGGCATGAAAACCGATGCAATAGCCCATTTTGAGTAGGGATGTTAAAAATAAAGGGAAAGTGGCCAGCAGAGGCTGGGCTACAGGGCCAAAGCAATAAAAGAACAAAATGAAAGTCCATGTCTAGAGTAGATTTCTCAGATAAGGAACTGGATTCAGTATCTTCAATAAGGTCAGAGTTTGAGAAAAGGGAACTTTCTGAGGAGGGGGAGGACCAGCTGCAGGGTCACTCTCCTCAGCAAGATTTTTTTTCAGACAGAAGACTTTGGGTTTTTACTACACAAAGTCACCGAGATCTTGGAACTGCCCTGCCCTCCTGAGCAGTCTCGGTCTGAAGATCCTGATCTCCCACAGGGCAAGAACGATTCTTTCCCTGAGTCCTTCTTCCTCACGTGCCCCTTTTCCAGTGGACTTCATGAAAGTGGTCAGGGAGGAAAATGGGCCAAACCCTCCACCGTGTGCCCAAATCACATGTCTGTTACAAGATTTCATAACTTTCCTAGACGAGTCATGGCAAAACTAAAAGTCCCATTGGTCAGTGCCCCGGTATCGACTCTAGTCTCCTCTTCCATTTGTGCTAAAGATGATGGAGACACCTAAAAGAACCTTGAAGAGCCGAGGTCAGATTCAGCCCTCAAAAAACGTATGAAGTGTCGTCTCTTGCAATGAGAGCGGCCTCAGCAATTTCCATCGCTCATCCAAGAAGTAACTCAAGGTAATATAAAATGGCATCCACTTCAACAAGCTGATGAAGTAGCTGCTCTCTCGGTAGATGCCAGTAACCTAATATAGTTCTAGAATGCAGGTGGGTCTCTGTGCCTGTGTCAGGTGCCAGATATGGCTAAAGAACTGGCACCCGGATGCTCGTTCTTAAAGCTGACACTCACTCCCTTTACTGGGGGCAAGCTTTTTGATGAACCACTTGACCCTGTATCTTGGTACAAAAGATAAGAACGAGGCTTGAGCTTCTTCACAGCAAAAAGAGCATAGAAAGCTTACAGATATAATCGCAACGCCTTCTTACAGATATAATTACAACTCCTTCTTATAGAGTGTCTTGAAACTATCAGGGCCTGCCTTGCGGAGAGGGAATATCGGTTGTCATATCCAACACCTCCTAGGGTTTGTTCCCCGTCGATGCTCGGTATTGACCCCTTGCAGGGTAGGATTCCGGATTATTTTCAAGCTCTCTCATTGGTGGTGTCAAGGAAGGCCTTTCTACTTGCAAGGTGGAATGTACATCCCTCAAATGTGACTACGGTAGATATCTACAGACCCTTTTCTGAATCGTGTATGTCATTGTGCTCAAGCTCCTGATGTTCTCCATCATATTGTATTGTTCTGCCCATTGTATATAATTCCAAGGAAAAAGTTGTTAAGGAGGTTATTGGAAAGGAATATCTGTTTGGATAGGTTATCAGTGGAATACTTATTGGAAGATCGGAATCCGCATATTACTAGGCTAATGGCCAACCTTCTGGTGGAGGCAATAAACTTATGGCTTAAATTTTCTAAAAATGATTGTTGAAGTTGTATTGTAAATGTATATGTTGTAGTATGCCTAATAAAGGTTAATCAGAATCAGAACTCCTTCTTACAGATAGAACTGCAACTCCTTTTGCCCTAGAGACACTAGATGTGGCAGACTGCAGTGGTCTGAGCATAGATACCAACCTTGGCAGCAATCTCAGTCACAAGATTTTGCCAGGCCCCACAAAAATAGCCGCAGTAGAAACACATCTTCTAGAAAGTGAGGCAGAAAATTGCCCCAACTCTGACTGCCCATCACAGAAGGTGGGAGGATAATTGCAGCCCTTCTCCCACACGGGGAAAGGTACCACAATGGGTCTTCTCAGCTCTGGAAAGTGGCCATTCAGTAGACCTTCTCTACCATCCTCATGACTTCTTCATTTCCTTTCCAAGGTGAAGGAAGGCAATGAAACATCAGCTGATGCTAGAAGCCATAGAAAATCTGATTGAGGTTGGGGCCATTGAAACAATACCATCTTTTTTCATTTTTCTGAAAAAAGAACAAGTTGTGTGGGGACGTTCTGGATCGGTTTGTGAGGAAGCACAGATTCAGAAAAGACACATGCAGGACAATTCTGGAGAAAGTACAGCTCCAGGATTTTTTGGCATCTCTGGATTTAAACAAAGCAAACTTCTGCATCCTATTCCACCTATTTTCAATAAAAGTTTCTAGGCTTTGCACACTAAGGCCAGAACTGTCAATACAAAGCACTTCTGTTTGGCCCTTCGTCTTCTTCAAGCTTATGCACCAAAATAATGGTCGTTCTGGTGCTCTATTGGAGGTGTTTTTTAGCTCCTGTGCTACATAGCTAAACATGTGTTAAATTATACAACACTGACCTTGATGCAGAATCATGATTAAGTATAATGATACTAGAAGACGACGAGGAGGAAAAAGAGGAAAGAAGACACACAACAACAAAATCACAACATCCCCAGAAATTGTTCAGCCACAAACAGGTTACCACAATCAAGATATGTCAATGTAGTTTGGATCTGTGGGTGTGAAAGCCGCTCCAGTTGTCTCCACAACCTGGTAAGCAAGAGGAACATTGGCTTTGAACGAAGACCTGCTGAGCTAACAGCTACTGCTTCCGTCTGCTTGGAAACCCCGCCTCTGCAATCTAACATAGTGGCTACCATGATATTTTGTGGCCATCTATTACTTTTTTTTATTTAAAAAACACAAGAGTCAAAAGCTTGTAACAAAAACAGAATTTCATGACTATTGGTCAGAAATATTGTATTTATTAGTTACAGTTATATCCCTCATTTCTTTCAATGAGCTTTTGTTTCCTCACAATAACCCTGTGAGGTAGGTCACGTGGAGAGAGAGTCTAATTGGTCCAGCTGTTGAGTTTGATGGTGTTGTGGGAACTAGAATGTGGATCTCCTAAGTCCCAGTCCAAGACCACAGTCAGTGAAAATAACATAGTAATACTGAGATAGCATCTTTATTCATGTAGTGATGCTTTCAACATCCCTGTAAGATAGGCTGAAAATGTTATCTCAAGGGTGAAGCCAAAAAGATCTTGGCAGAATGCCACTTACAGCATTTGGGGCAGAACTGAAATCTGAACACAGCTTGTGTTCTTACTTAAGAGTAAAGGCAAAAGAAGTTAACGGTTCAGTGGCAGAAGGCATGTTTCATATGCACAAAGTCAGAGGTTCAGCCTGTGGAACCTTCAGCTAAAATAAGGGTGGGAATTGTGTGGCCCCTGCGCCAGATATCATTCATCAAGGCCTCCAGTGCAGCACCAGGGCTCCTCTATTGCCAATCGTCTTCTTCTGGCACAAAAACTGAAAAATGCTCCCTCCACCTCTGGGGAACCAATTCCCTAGAAAGGGTCTCCTATGACTCTCTAGAAAAGATCACTTCTAGTTCCTATTTCAAGAGAACCAGATGGTGATTTCTGACCTGGAAAAAAAATTGGGTAGGAATGGCCTGCATTTGGTTCAGAGCATTTGAGTAGGGGGTGGCTCTAAGCCTTGAGCTTTACCCATGGCTCCAAACTTTGAGCTAAAAGGATGAAGGGGTACTGGGGAAAAACATTTGCCTGAGGCCCTAAAAAGGTGGGTGGCAGTCACAGTAAGTTCCAGGCTTACTCTCTATTTTGCAAAGGTCTGAATGCTTTCTGGTGCTATCTAAACAAACACAGACACAAAAGGACTGAGAATCTGCATCTATCAACAGAATACTTTTGATTCAGAAACGATGAGGCAGCAGGAAATTCTGATAGCACACAGATGTATAAAATCTCTTGTCTCTTGCAGAATGCTTCACTACCATCCTCTTGAAAAGGTGTGTGTGTGTGTGCGTGAGATGCCTTCCTGTACGTCTGAGGGCTATACAAATCAAATCCATTCCAAATCTGTTAATTACATGACTGATTGTGTTCTTTGATTTTCCTCTGCGGATCAAAGGCATCAAGAGATTCACATATCATTTCTCCTAGGGTTCTCTTCTCCCTTGTAAACAACAATGTTCTTGTCTGTTTCGTAGACTTTGACTTTATAAAGCATCCCCTCAGGGCAGCGTTTCTGAAGGTTTTCCCAGATGAACACAGCAACATTCTCAGTAGTACTGTGAGAAAAAATAGTAACAGTTAGTAATTCAGCCCTTCCAATTCCATTTCTGACAGCTCCAATGAAGCTGCTTTTGTGTGTGCTGACACTTGCTTCTGCAGATGACTGCACTGATACCTCTGTTGATAAGCCTTTTATCTTCTATCTACCCTCCTTTTGAAGGTTCTCTGATATCTGAGTTTGGTCAAACTTGAAGTTTTTGCAACTAATTGGAAGCAGGTAGCACCACAGTCAGATTAAGTCTGTTGCTACAGGAAACCTAACTCTTTTTTAATTATAAACATAACCAGTCAAGGCTAACCTAGCCACCAACCAGCGTTACATAGCAATCTATGATTCTATGACCTACTTTCCACCCAAGTGGGATTTCCCCAGTTTATTTTCATTCCTACTCAGTGTGATGTATTGAGGTCACTAGGAGTACACAGCCCGGAATTAATAGAAGACTCTCAAAAGACCCTCTGAGAATTCAAAGATGCTACGCTGGTTCCGGGGACTGCTTAACACTGCCCATTAACCAGAAAGTTATTCTTTCAAAAAAGCAAAGCAACTGTGATTGCTTCTGAGGGGCTGCCATGCTACCACCCTCCTGTCCGGCTGCTTCTGACAAACTAGGGAGGTTGCCAGCTGCTGTACTGAGCAGTGGTGAGGAGAAGGTTGGCAACTGGATGGCTGGTCAGTGACCCAGAAACAGGGGGACGCTGGAGGCTCCTTGCCTAAGAAGACTCTATGAAACTCATGGGGTCACCATAAGCCAGCAGGTGACCTGAAGGCACGGACACACAGGGCCCAGTGCAGTGTTAGAGAACGGCCCTGTTAAAGACAGTGCCTACCTGACGGTATCAGCAAAATAGGGGACGTCCTTGTCTAGATTCTTGTGGTCAAGAGGCTCCATAATAGCTTCCTGAGGGTAGAGAAGAAGGAATTTGGGCAGTGACAGCGTCATGTGTTCTGGAACAGTAATGCTCGCTTTGTCTACGTGACCAACCACTCTTTTCACAGATCGCTTTTCATCAAGTTGCGGAAAGGCAAGATCCTTAGAAAAGATTCAAAACTCTCCCGCTCTCTACTCCCCAGGAGAATCTTTTCTGGTGGGGTGGATTCCCTCCCTCCTCACTTAACATCTTGGGAGACTGGCCACCACTCCTCTTTCTTCCCAGTTTTCGCTTTGGAGGCTGCTGTGTCTCTTGATGCTTAGATTGTGTCCATTTGTAGGAAGATGCAAACAGCCTTCAGGGCTCCACATCACTTCTCTTCTCTTCTCTTCTCTTCTGGTTTCTACAATGCATGTGTTCCCTGCCACAGGCATGAGACCCAGTGGCTGAAATACTACAGTTCTGCCAATCTTATCTACATGTCCTCTCGCCGTGCTCATACCGATTTGCTGCCAGGGCACCCAACCCTCCCACAAAACCATTTAAGAGAATGCTGTTTCCTCCTGCAGCTGGCTGCTGAAACACACAAGACAACTGCTGCCTGGCTGGGTGGCTGGGTGGGTGGCTGGGATGTCCTGGCAATAGGTCAGTAAGTAAAGAGAGTGGGGGGTCATTGCAGACATAGGGGCTGAATACCTCTTTTTGCAACATCCATATACCAAGGGATCTTGTAGCACTTTTGAGATGAACTGAAAGGCCATTTCCGCACTACAGTGTTAAACTGCTGCTATTCCACTTTCAATGCCCTGTGGAATTCTGGGGTTTGTAGTTTACTGAGGCCAAAGAGCTCTTTGGCTGAGGATTTGAAGTACCCTTCCCTAAACTACAAACCCCAGAATTCAATAGGAGATTGATAGTGGAATAGCAGCACTTTAACACTGTAGTGCGGAAATGGCCAAAGAAAGAAGTTGGAAGCATAAGCTTTTGTAGACTTTAGTCTACTTCTTCTGTTACAGCTGATGAAGTAGACTTAAGTCTACAAAAGCTTATACAGTCAGCCCTCCACATTTGTGGGTTTGACATTCATGGATTTGATTATTTGCGAGTTTTTCCAACCCCTGCCCTCCTACCTCAGGTGCTTCTTTTCGGGGGAATCTTTCCTCTTGGTGGCTCCAACCAGGCTGCATAGCCCTTTAAAAACCCACCTCTGCTCTTCTTCTTCCTTTACCAGTCTCTATCTGGTCAGCTAAAGATGGCTCTCTGCCCAAATTCTCAGCACCACAAACCCTGTACCCCTGCCCCACACACACCCAAGGAAGGAGATGGGCAAGAGAGAGGAAGTACAGGGCCACCGTGCCAACTATTTCCTTTCCCTGACCTGGTTTAGACCCTGGATGCCCACTTTCCCCACCCCTCCTTACCACAGACATACGCATTTTGTTATTTGCGAATTTTTCACTTTTGCGAGGGTCCTGTGTCCCTAACCATAGCAAATGTGGAGGGCCAAGTGTACTACTAATTTCCTTCTCTCAGTTTCTCTCAAAGGTGCTACAAGATCCTTTTGCATACCGATCCAGACCAATGCAGCTAAGTCTTTGAATTTTACCACAGTGAAAAAAACATGCACTGGTGTAACATTATGCTTGCACTTGTCACCAGCAAGAATGCAGGCCTGTGGATCACCTTTGACTTTCCTCAGGAAAACACTGCCTCATTACCTCCATGTAGTCTTTCAGATCTGTGAGGTTGATCACCATTCCTGTAGCAGGATCAATCTACAAGGCAAACACCAAGAGAGCAGTATGAAAAGCACGATAACTTGGAAATCCCCCCGTTTAATAGGATTTCCGAGAAAGCTGGTTAGAGGTTCTCAAATCTTGGTCTACGTCCCTTGGCCAATTTTACTCAACCCCAGCTGAGAAATCTCAACCCAGTACTAAGATTTACGCCAAAATGTCACAAAGCAAAGCCTGGGAAACAAATAAGGCGAGCTGATTGTTGTCTTGAATCCAGAAAGGGCATGCTGATGCCGAAAAATCTGAAACATGCTTCAAACCCTGAAAAAACTGCACTTACCTCTCCACGTACAGTTACTTCCACTAGGAAAAGAAAATGGGGAAGGAGGGAGGGATAGAGGAAAACAGCAAGTTACAAGGTGGGTCTTACATTAAGATAACCAATTAAAGCAATATGCACAAGGCACTAATTAACTTCAATAGAGCTTGAAAAACAGCAACAACGCTGTTTCTTTTTGTCCTTTTCTGCCCATCTCAAAAATAATGTTGACTGAAAAGCACAAATACTTGCCAATTTAGAGGCAAAAAAAAAGGGTATCTATGATTTGCTAGTATTGCTACCATTCTGAGAAAAGACTTTGATATGTTGAACCTGCCATTTCAGATTAATTCCCTGCCTGTTGCATTCAACTAAGAATGCCTTGGTTTGGCTAAACAAATTATTCTGTTCTGGAGTTGACTGGAACTGTTTTTGCAAGCATCTCCTCCACATAAGAGCCAGAAGGCTATTTCCTGAACTCAAGATGAATACTTGCACACAATACACAAAATGTCTTCCTTATCCCCACTGAAAGGCTGCTCCGAGGGGGAAAAAAATCCTGTGTTATGTGGGGGCATTTGGGATCCATCCATCCACCCTGCATCAGCCTTTCAAATCACAACAACAACTGTAATAGTAGTAGTAGTAGTAGTAGTAGTAGTAGTAGTAATAATAATAATAATAATAATAATAATAATAATAATAATAATAAACGTGCCATCTCCATCAGTTTGCAGTGATCTAGCTCCTCACCTTTGTAATTGTGTCCATGTCCATTGGGGTTATTGCATTTCCCAAAGAGTTTCTGGTTTTCTCCATCACTCAGCAACTTACTGTGGAGCAGAAGAAATGCACCAAAGAACTAGTTATTGGATTTGATTTCTGCCAATATGAGGCTGCCCTTGGAGAGCTGCTGGAGGGGCCCTCTTGTGTGTCCCACCGCTGGCAGCAGTATCTTGTAAGAGGACATTGGAGCAGGGCCTTCTCGGTTTTGGCACCCCGGTTGTGGAATCCCCTCCCCTTGGAGACCCGACGGGCGTTGACATGAGTCTTGTTCCACTGACAAACTGAAATGCATCTTCTTCTAAAAGATTTTGTGAACCTCACCCAACGTGTAGGCACACACACGTTGTTTTAACTGCAACTCTTTAAACTGTACGGCTGTTTGACACATCTTTAGCGTAGCTAAATCGTTTTCCTTCTTTTAAATTTTATTGTCCCACATTTTTTAAAATTGTTCAAGTGATTTTACAGTAAGCTGCCCAGAGATATGGGGTGGGATAGAAATATTATGCAGTGGGATAGAAATATTATCAATCAATCAATCAATAAATCCCAGTCCATAAAACACACACACACACACATACCTTTGCATTTCTGCACTACACTGTTACAGCACTATTATTTCACCCTCAACACCCTATGGAATCCTGAGGTTTGCAGTTTAGGGAGGGGCCACCCCAGGATTCCATAGGATATTGAAAGTGGAATAATAGCACTATAACAGTCCAGTGCGGAAATAGCCTAATGTGTCAGGGCTATTTGGTATATTGTTGTTCTTAATTGCTGTCACAGATGGAGGGTTCCTATCACTACTAATCAAAAGGGACTGTGTATCTATCTTGTGTATCTATCCTGTCTTTTGTTCTTAGCAGAGTCTTCTGGAAAGAAAGACAAAAAAAATGATATAAAGTAAGAAAATGCAAGATGGTCACATCCAACTTTCTATCAAGGTTACCACTTGTTTGGACAAACTGGAATGTGTCCAGAAGTGGGCACCCAAAGGGGGTATCTACACCGAGTTACAGCACCTTACTGGTACCAGCCCTGGCTCCATCCCATGGGATCCTGGGATTTATAGTTCAGCTGAGTGGATAACAGCTTTCCAGCAGACAATGCAAAGCCCCTTGCCAAAGCAGAGACCCCTAGGATTCCACTCTATTAAAGCGGTGTGTGCCTTCAAGCTGCTTCCGACTCACAGCAATCCATCAGGGGGGTCTCCTGGGGAGATTGCGCAGAAGGGGTTTGCCTTTGCCTTCCTCTGAGGCTGAGAGAGTGTGACTCGCCCAAGGTCACCCGGTGGGTTTCCATGGCCGAGTGGGGATTCAAGCTCTAGTCTCCGCAGCTCAAACCACTTCTACCATGCTGGCTGTCACTAAAGTGGCATCAAACTGGTATAACTACTTGGTGTGGATGTTTTCCAAGAGGAGAAGATGGAACCATTTTTAATTATCCGGAGGGCTGTCCCCAAGTGGAAGACAGCGCCAGCTTGTTTCCTCCTGCTCCAGATGAGAAGACCTAAACCGATGTATTTGAATGACCAGAAAGTAGATTTTGTCTGAACATTAGAAAGATAGTTTTTGGTGTCCCTTCCTTTTCTAAGGTTCTCTGATGACAGGTGGACTCCTCTGCGTAAGGATTTTCTTTCTAATCAGGGCCCCCTACTGCTTGCTTACTTGGCACTCTGTACATGCTCAGAGCACCCTGTACACGCGTAACACGAAGCACACACCCCGTCCAGCCTCGCGCATGCGCACAAACTCAGCTCGCCCACCGCCCCATATATGGGTCAAGAGGCCGGGAAGGGATGCTCTCCGTCTCCCCCTTCCCCCGCCACCCACCTGTGTAGCCGGTGGGAGGCGCTGAAGGAGACGCAGCGGGAGACCCGAGCCAGGCGGCTAGGCCCCGGGAAGCGCTGAGGCGGCGCCATAGCAACGGGAGGCCGCTCTCTTACCTCCGCCTCGCTGGGCCTACCCGTCGCGATAACAGGGCATGCGTCGCACAACTCGGAGCATGCTCAGTAGCGGCGACTGAAGCCAGTCCGCCTCTCTCTTGCCCGCCCTCTGTGCCCTTCTTTGAAGAAATGGTGCTACTCAGGCCATTTCTACACTAGCCTGTTGTAGTGCTATTATTCCACTTTCAACATCCTATGGAATCCTGGGGTTTGCCGTTTAGGGAGGGGCCTCAAAGGCTGCAAACCCCAGGATTCCATAGGATGTTGAAAGTGGAATAATAGCGCTATAGCAGGCTAGTGCAGAAACGGCCTAAGAAAAAAAGGAGCCTCGGATTCTCATGTTTGGTTTGGTTTTGGGACATTTTGAATACCACACAAGTGCCAGGGTAGAGGATGCGTATCCCTGAGTGTGGCCTGTGCCCTGGCCCTGCTTTCCAGGTTTCTGGACCAAAACCAGAGTCCTGGGGACGTGGCGGTGGGCTGTGCATGAAGTCCCAGCTGCAAGGGTGCACACAGATAACACCTTTTCCTTTTTGGAAATCCCAAGACAGAAATTTTAGCTAACAGGGCCTGTGCCCAGATCAAGGTGAAAACTCTCACCTAGTCCAGGAGACAGGACAGGAATTTGTAATCGTTTGCTTCTAGGAGCCAGATGGTGGTATAGAGCAGAGTGGAGGGTCAGTCCTGGCACTAAACGGAACGGGAAGGAGGAAGCTAATTAAATAAATACACGGTGGTATAGAGCAGAGTGGAGGGTCAGTCCTGGCACTAAACGGAACGGGAAGGAGGAAGCTGATTAAATAAATACACCAACCCTCCTGGAGAGTTTTTGCAAGTTGCAGGAACAGATCGCTCCGCCTTGGCAAATTGTAGTGAGCTGTGGCTCTCCTAGCCGAGCTGGAGGTTTGCCCCATTCCTTTCCTCTTGCCCAGAGCTAATGCCACCAATTGTGTCTTTGCCTGCATCCAGGAAAACTGGAGACTCAGGGCCGGGCCTGGGGATGTGACCCGCATGGTGCTGCAGTCGTTGGGGCAGCCAGTGCCTCTGCAGAAGGGCAGCAGGTGACAAATTCCATTCTGGATTTAGTCTGAAAGTTAAGGGGCTCATCCATGATGCCAGACCCTGCCTTCCAAGTTGTTTCAGCACTTTGGATAGCTCCTTTAAAAGTTCAGACTAAACACTAGAGCAGATTCACTGCCCTACTAAAAGGAAAAGCAAAAAAACAAAAGCGTGGATCAGCTCCAGAACACCACACAACTTATCTTGCAATCCTTGTGACGTGTTTAGGCGTATTTTGGGCTACGGAACATTTTGTACTTGGGTTATTCCTGACTTGAAAAGATACTATTATTATTATTTTGTGCAGTGCTTGCAGATTTGCTAGCGCCACAGGCTAGTGTGTTGCACAATTGCCCTGGCTTAGTTCCATTTATGATCTCTGCTTATCACAAGACATTGCCACGCTCCTGTTGGATTGCATTCCTATAATTACTGGGTTGTCTTTTTCCATTCAAGGGAAATGCTCATCAATGGCTCCAATAATGCTGCTTTTCCACTACCGCCTATTCATATAATCCTTTCATTCCTCTGTGGTTCCAATACTGTGGCATTTACGTGGTGTCAGTGGGCACGATCCTTCTCTATCCACCAACAAGCTGAGCCATGGCGCTTCCAGTGTCTGGACAAAGAGGACATCATGGTGCAGATGAACAACATTACTTTTGCTCCATTCGCTCCCTCATCTGGAAATCTGGAATCCTCCAAAGCCTGAAACTTTTTGCCACCAGCTACTTGCTGTCGCCTTTGAGGCAGTGGCTGAAGCTCTCCGGCTCATTCGTCTCTTGGATCTGAGGAATACGGCAGCCGCTGCCTTGATGGTGGAATCAAGTGGCCAGCGGCAAAAAAGGAGAGAGACTGAGGATCTGTGAAATGGCAAGAGGCGTGAATTCATGCTGAGCACCACACTTGCATTCCCACCATTTCCCAGTTCCAAGGAGGCTCAACCTGCATCTGGGAACCCAGTACACCAAAACCCATTGCCTTATATATGATGGGATCTGTCCCTCCCTCCCCTTATTTAAACCCTGCCTTTTCTGCAGGTTGGGACTCAGAGGCAGCCCTATTAGTTTTAATAGCAATAGCAATAGCATTTATTTCTATACCGCTTATCAACTGAGTGTTATCTAAGCGGTTTACAATGTATTTTAGCTAATTGCCCCCAACAAGCTGGGTACTCATTTTACCGACCTGCGAAAGGATGGAAGGCTGAGTCAACCTTGGAGCCTGGTGGGATCGAACTCACAACCTTGTGGTTGCAGTACTAGCATTTAACCATTGCACCACCAGGGCTCCTTTTATAAGGTATGCATCCATAAAAATCACCAAAGAAAGGACCAATAGACCTAAATGAGCTATGTCAAACACTGGAAATAATGTGCAGAAGCATCACCACAGTCCTGATCCTCTCTCATCCCTATGTCCGGATGGGAGGCTCTTGCAGAAAGGGCCTTGGTCTCCAAGGAAAGGTAGTTCACTGTTTAACCAGGTTGCAGGTCTGTCTTGCATGGCTGAATATTTTTTTTTTAAAGGTAAGCTTACAAAACCACTTCTGGTTTGTTTTTTTCAGTTGTTGACATTTTTTGAAAATTATAAGAGACCCAAAACTTCCCATCCTTGGTCTAGACTCTAATTGAAGTGGTGTATGTACGTGTGTGACTTTACTTTGCAAAATAGCAACCAAACTCTTGCTGCAAGAATGCGGTTGCAAAGGATAAGGTTGCACTGGTGTGAGTTAGGCAGATCTTTCCAATCACTCATTAAAAAAAAAAAAGAAACATTATGTTTATTAGATGGCATAAATGTACAGTTTAACCTCAGCTAGGTGCAGAATACTTAACATACATCCCGAATAAAGGATTGTCACAAAAAGACTTTTAATATAATGATATATGTAGGATAGAATAGAATGATAAATGAATATAATGTAATGATAAATATAATGATATATGTAGGAAAATAGTTAATGATATATGTAGGAAAATTGTTCTCTAAGCCATAGCTCCTCCGCTTCTGTTTTTAGGTATTTAGTCTCCCTTGTATACGATAAAGTTCCTGTCGGATTCATAGACCTTGACTTTGTAGAGGCATCCAGGTGGAAGGATCTTTTCAAGGTTGTTCCAGATGTATACAGCTAAGTTCTCAGTTGTGCTGACAAAAGAACAGAGGGGCGAGTGAGAAGAAAGGAAGAGACGTCAAAAGATGAAACTATTATTTGTACAAAGATAGCACTGTAAGTTTGTCATAGCACAAGCTTTTCCTAAATTATGCATCTTGCACTGAGTTTGCTTTGTTTTCTGATTGATTATTAGAAGGTAAAGATCAGCTTGATTTGCAAGTCTGATGGCTCAGGTGTGTATTCTTTGAGGTAGTCCCACTATGGGAGGGGAAATGGGTTAATTGCAAAAAATACATGTTCCTCTCTTTTGACACTTGGGCAACATAGCAATGCATGTTTATGAATCTGTCTCTGTGTGCACTAGGGACTGAAAGAGTACTCATTACCATTTATTTCCCCGCAGAATAATGGGTTTTCATGACGTGTGACATGAGAAACTCTTCTGAGATGAACAGAGTAGTGGTGAAGATTCTTTGCAGTTTGTGAAGCTTTTCAGGAGAATTCTTCTTTGCAAAAGTACAGCTGGTTTTTCTGCAGAAAACCCTCATTTTTTTTTTTCTGCACAGAAAATGACATTTTCTGCACAGAAGCCTGGCTCCTATTGGTTACTCCAAACCAGAGATGCCTCGGTGAATCAATTGTTGAATTATGAGTCAATCATGTGGGTAAATCCCATTGATTTCCTCTTCTTGTGCCTACTTGCCTTTTTTAAAAAAAAGAATGTCTCATGTCTTGCAAACAGCTCACAAAATTCCTTTTTAAAAATAATTGGCTCTCCTTAGCTGTCATAGTATGGAATCCTATTGGTTATTTCCAACCAGGGTGGATGCATTGACTCAACCGTTGAATGGCGAGTCAATGCATATGCAAATTCCATTTATTCAATGGGTCTACTCTACCTTGGGCTACCAACTTTGGGTGGAAGATACTGACTGGTATCCTGTTGGCTCCCAGGGGGTCTCTGTGCTGATGTCATCATTGTGCATCTGGCTATGGGAAGGTGGTTAGACACCTCTCTGATCGTGCCTGTTTGCAATAAGTTGGCTTGACAGTAAATTGGGGCAGGGTATATGGCTTAGCACGGTGTTGTTTTGCATGGGGATCTTCAGACCACACTGAGGAATTGTTGGACTGAGACCTATGTGCTGCTGCAGAAGAGGTTAGAGAAGTTATTTTGAGGATAAGAGCTCCCAGAATCCTGCAGCGTCCCTGACACTGCTTCTTCCCAGCTACCCACCTTGCAACATGGGCAAAAAAGTCAACATCTTCATCCAGGTTTTTGTGGTCGAGGGGTTCCATGATGGCCTCCTGGAGATGAGAGAGCAAAATGGAAGCTGGTGCCTCTCCTTGCCACACGAACACTCTCACGGACACACACATGGAAGGAAGGATTGTAAAAACCCAGCCAATATTTCACAGATGAAAACAAGGACACAGGTGGCCAAATGGCATCTGAGTGTGGCCAAGACGGCCACAATTATTAAGGAAGAAGAACACACAAGCTAGGAGAGGCTGCAGCAGTTGGCTTTTGCCCGAGTCTACTGGGAAGGGAAGGATTCTGCTCCTCTTACTATCTCTCCCCTGCTTAGTTATTTGAGTGCAAACTGTTTTTGCACTTTGAATTCAGTTTGTAGCAACTGAAGCAAGCTGAGAACTAAGGAGGAAAGCGGGAGGAGGAGAGAAAGGCTGGGACATTTTTTTAAACAGCTGAAAAAGTGAAACGATGGAGGTTTAATTGGGACTTTCCCTGCCAAATTGAGACAGTTGAAGAATCTTCCTCTAAGACAGAGTAGACTTTAATTCCTTTAGAGTTTGGACTGAGACTCAGGGTAGATTCAATTGCTGCAATGGTATTGGGGTGACTGATAGGTCAGGAGGACTATCCCAGGTCCTGACATTTCACTGCCAAAACCTGAGTGCTAAAAAACACCCCCTGTGGTGTCACAACAGGCATACCCTAGAGATACTACCAGGGTGCATTGCTGCTAATGTTTTAAGCAGGATACATTAAGCATCATTCATAGTTGCACAGAGTATGCCATTCAAATAACAACACAAAACAACATCAAGGCTAAGTAATGAGGAAAATAGATATGCACACCTTTTGCAAGGCAGTGCTCTCACCCTGAGATTTCTCTCTGGGATGGAAATACCAGGCCTTGAGATTCAGGGCCAAGCCTTGATAGCTGAGAACGCCCATCACCAGCCACCAGTCTTGAACTTTTGGTCTGATCCATCATCCATATTCTTTTGCTGACTTACTGCAACAGGCCTGCCTCTGCTTGGTCTTTCGCTCCCCACACCGAACGCTGGAAGCAACAAGTCTCACGACAGCACAGAAAAAGTTTCGTTTCTAATTACCTGCATATATTCCTGGAGCTTGTAAATGTTCACGAACATGCCACTGATGGGATCAATCTGTAAGGCAATTGCTTTTGTTTTAAATACATGTACGTAATCTGTATCTTAAAAGCATCTTCAGGAATATCACCAGATGGGTGGTAAGGAGCACAAACAGAGGTTGCAAAACATGCTTACCAAGCAACGTTAAGGGCCATTTCCGCACTGTTATAGCGCTATTATTTCACTTGCAACATCCTATGGAATCCTGGGGCCGGCCCCTCCAGAAACTGCAAACCCCAGGATTCCATAGGATGTTGCAAGTGGAATAATAGCACTATAACAGTCTACTGCGGAAATGGCCAAGGTCTCTTTGGGATGTTTAAGGAGTTTTTCATCCTGTACCTTTTTTTTTTTGTACTATTGGAAAACTAGAGATTCCTCGAGGTTACAACTACCTCTCACGTTTGGCTATGGTGCCATTTTGATTAAAAATAAACAGCACTCACAATGTAAACACTGGTGATAGAGGGGATGATGGGTTCTCCTACACATGGAGGCAGCGTGCTGCTGGGACTCGTTCTCTGGACAGCAAACTGAGATACGTCAGCTCATAATCTTCGCTCAGCAATTTAGATTTTTACGAAGGCAGAAATCTATTTTTGAAAAATACCATAGCTGAAACAATATGGGGCACCAAGGACAACAACCACAACCACAAATGCTTACCTTTCCACATATAGTCACTGTCACTGAAAAACAAGAAAAAAAACAAGGGAAGAGGGAGTAATATTGATTGAGAAATCGTCATAATGAATAGCAAATCCATTTCTGGACCACAAGATGGTAGCAAAGAGCCAGAAAAGCACCTCTCTAGCTGTGTGTCTGTATTTGTGTGTCTATTGTTTGTGCTTTCAAGTCATTTCTGACATAGGGCAACCCTATGGTGAACCTATCATGCAGTTCTTTTGCAGGATGTGTGTGGGGTTGCCTTTGCCTTCCCCTGGAGCTGAGAGAGTGGGACTCACCCAAGGTCACCCAATGGGTTTCCACGGCCAAATGGGGATTTGCACTGTACCTTCATATTGCCTGCGAACAATTTTTTCAATATTAAAAGGAGGAAGGGGGGGAGTAGCAGCACCTTTAGGACTCCCTGGTTTTTTATTTTAGCACAAGCTTTCGTGGATATAAATCCACTTCTTTGGATGCAGTACAGAGTACTTATCTTGCTTCACACCAGGGCCATTTCTGCACTAGCCTGTTATAGTGCTATTACTCCACTTTCAACATCTTATGGAATCCTGGAGTTTGCAGTTTAGGGAGAGGCCTTTGAGGGTCTGTGAGGGCCTTTGAGGCCCCTCCTTAAACTGCGAACCCCAGGATTCCATAGGAGGTTGAAAGTGGAATACTAGCACTGTAACAGGCTAGTGCAGAAATGACCCTGGTTCACTTGTGAATCATACAATCATAGAAATGTAGAGTTGGAAGAGACCCCAGGGGCCATCCGGTCCAACCCCCTGCCATGCAGGAACACCCTCAAAGCACTCCCGACAGATGGCCATCTAGCCTCTGCTTAAAAACCTCCAAGGAAGGAGGAGACTCCACCACACTCCATGGAGGCAGCAGATTCCACTGCTCTTCACCAGAGCTTGAAGAACTTATTGATTTGGACTACAGCTTCCAGAAACTGCTGACTTTCCCCAGCTCTGTTCTTAACCCAAGGCGGGCCGGTAGGGCTGGACAACTCTTGGCTAAGGGCTTCCTCTTCCTTGGCTCGGCTTTGCCCTCCTCACCATCCCCTTGGAATTGCCTCCCTGCGTATCTGTGGGCTGCTCCTTGCCTTGTTATTTTTAAACACCAGCTGAAATCTTGTTTTCCAAAGCTTTTAGAATTTTAATTTAATACTGTTTTGTAATCTTGTATACTTTGATTACATGCCTTTGTCAGTTTGTATCGCATTATATTATATTGTACTTTTAGTGTTTTATCTGGATAATTAGTTTTATGATTGCATGGTGTAGTTTATTATTCTTCCCTTCCCTGTGCGTGTGTGTGTATACATGCACACACACGATACTACTAGTACTTACTAATAGGTCTGCCCCTTACCTTTATAGTTGTGCCCATGGCTCTGGTTACACTTCCCAAAGAGTTTCCGGTTCTCCTCATCGTTCAGAGATTTGCTGGAGGACAGTGAGGTGGGGATGGGAGGATGGAGGGGAGAGAAGCAAAGGATGTGAATAAGCCACGGGCAAGCAAGAGAGAGCACCTGAAAGCACCATCCCCTGTTCTTTGGCACTCGATGGAGGAAGATGAAAAGTTCCATCGCCAGAGGCTAGAAGATATACGAGCCAAGGAACCCCTTTGGTCACAAAGGAGGGATCTGTCATTCATAGTCCACCATGGGAACCGAAAGGGAACCTCCTTGCTCAGAGGCAATCTACTTTTGATGGAAGTTATGTTCCAAAAGTCAGAGAAGCATGGACGTATAGAATTATATTGATGGAAGAGACCACAACGGCCACTGAGTCCAACACCTTCCGCCATGCAAGAACACACTGTCAAAGCATGTCTGACAGATAATCATCCAGCTTCTGTTTAAAAACCTCCAAAGGTGATTCCACCCCATTCTCAGGAAGCTATCAAACTGCTCTTACCATCAGGAAGTTTTTCCTAAGGTTTAGGTGGAATCTCTTTTCCTCTACTTTGAAGCCATTGCTCCATGCCCTAGTCTCTGGAGCAGAGGAAAACAGGCTAGCTCCATCTTCCATATGACATCCCTTCAAATATTTAACCATAGCTATCATGTCAACCTTCTCTTCTCCAAGCTAAACATACCCAGCTCCCTAAGCCTCCCCCCTCCAAATTCCATTTATTGAGTGTGGTCAAGAGGACAAAAATTATGAATGAGGAAGAACATACATGCAAGGAGAAGCTGCAGCAGTTTGTTTTTTCAGAGTCTACTGGGAAGCTCAAAATTCCATCCCCTCTTTTCTTTTCCCCCTGCTGCGAAATTAATTGAATGCAAACTACTTTTGAAGTCTGAATTCAGTTTGCAGCATTTGAAGTAAGCTGAGAGCAAAGAACGAAAGTGGGAGGAGAGAGAAGCGGAGACGTTTTAA